>UZAN01042075.1:0-51676 GCA_900618425.1 Echinostoma caproni
CTTCGCCCAATTCTAGAACACAGACACTCCTTCCTTAGATCCACTATTTTTATCTTCCTCGATCAGAAAGCGGCTTTTGACTCAGTCGACCGCTCAGAACTCTGGTGCTGCCTTTCCCTGAAGTGTGTGCCCGAGAAGTTTATTTCAGTTTAACAATCCCTTTATACCAATAGCCGAAACCGTATCGGAACTTATGGCACTTTTTCGACCGGATTCCCCACAAACAGTGGTGTTCGTCAGGGTTGCTCTATCTCTTCCTCCCTACTGAACTTTGCTATAAATTTGATTTTGGAAACATTCCTCTCCTCGAGTGAGGATAGCGGCATCGACTTGATCCCAAAGGGCAGACTGTCTAATCCAGAGTATGCGGATGACGTTTTATTGCTAAGCGAACATCTCCGTAGGCTGCAAGCTTTTCTGAATAGTTTGAGTGCTGGTGTGTAGTATTCGGTATGCGTTTTGTACCGTCAAAGTGTAAAATGTTGCTACTAGTTTGGGTTAGTCTAGCCCGCAGCCTCACTCCAACTGATGAAGTAATAGACAAAGTGAACAAGTTTTGTTATTTGGGTAGCTATATCTCACCCGGTAGACGCATCGCCGATGAAGTTTCGGCTTGCATACAGAAGGCTCGATTAGCGTTTGCTAACTTGAGACATCTGTGGCGCAGACATTTGTCTGTTCGTGAAGGGTTGAGTGACGCTGAAGAAGTTGGTCCAGTTCTGCCATATGCTGGAGAAATTTGGCCATTACGGGAACGGGATAAAGATAGATTTTTGGTGTTCGAACACCGCCGCATTGCACGAGTCTTGTGAGGTAACCGGACAAGCAATGCTGAGGTTGACGCAACGATTAATTTGACAGCGGTCGCCTGCTGGGACAAGTGGTCGACCTCCATAGATTACGTTCGTTGGAGCATTTATTATGCATGTCACTGGATAATAGAATTCCACGGTGATGTTCGCCGAGGCAGGTAGTGGGTGGAAAAATATCAAGGGTGATCAAAATAAGACCTGGTACGAGGGTATGAAAAACCTGAACAGGAGACTCGGCCACATAGGTCCCGTTAGGCTTCCTGGGACCTGAGGATGGTCGTAACCGGTAGTTAGAGACACTGAGTGATATAGATAAATGTCGTAAACAGTGGTTTTCGTGCATCTCCTCAATATCCTTGCAAACTTGGCCCACTGAAATTCTTCATTTTTTCTTCAACTGTGAATTCAAATTTCTTGTCTTTCTCCTATTGTTCATCTAAATGGGCAGCTAAAAGACAGCAACCAAAACCGGTGCACGGAAGTGCAGGGTTAATGGTTGTAAAGACTGAAACTGAAAGTCTTACGTACATATACACGTACATTTTATCCATTTTTAGCTGGACCGCAATCAGCAAATTGTGTTTCACTGTTTTTGCTGTATGAGGATTATAGACCAAACCTCTAAATTTATCTGCGTATAGTGCCCGCTCTGAGCACTATAACAGCCGGCGACGCTCAAGAATTTTGAAGTCTGTTTTCCTTCGCTTCCTATTGAAGTTAGTGCCAGCTATTTTTCTTAAAAATGAGGTTATTGATCCCGTTGGCCATGCTTTGCATCGCATTCACACGTAAAATGTTCAGTTGATCAAATCGACCCTGCATGCGAAACTAAATGAGCTGAAAACAGTTTGTGAAGAGGGACTTTGATGGATTATCAATCAAAGTCACCAAACTTGAATTTCACTCGTATTAGAGTTGATCGTTTGTTCATAATCACCGTTCTGTATGAGATTAGAACAGTGAAACCACTGTCTGGAAGGTATATGTACTACTGTGCGAACTCGCACCAAACTGGTTTAGTTTGAATGATCATTTCAAGTCTACTCAGGTGGTGCTCTCAGAGTGTGTTAGTCATTCAGTCGTTTGACCTGAACGCAACCTATTAGCTCCAATCGAGGACTTCCACTAGATTACATCATCCCTGCGCCTTTGGGTAGATATCCTCAACACGACCCGTTTAGTTTGAACTCACTTTTCATTTAAAATTCACAATTACTTGTGATTAGTGATTGTCATTCACTTATTCTACTTTTGGCAATAATTAATATTTATTATGTCATCTCCATTAAGCGATAAGTGCTGTACTTCTTAATTAAACTTAATTAAACAAATACATCTAAACCTGAAGTGAATTTCGGAAAACGTGTCAACCAGTTAGTCACAAACGCGTCTGATGTTTCAATGAGCGAAGTTTCTACACAAGAACCGTCAGTTGTTAGGCTGATTCTGTGGGAATAGGAAAACTTCCAACAAATGAACTGCAGACGATGACTATAAGCGTTACATCATTTTTGATTGGTGCTCATCTCGTTAGTGTGACGGATTCAGAAATACCGAGAACAAACGAAAACAGTTATATATAAATGTTCAAAAAATGACTGAAATACCTTTACAGTAACACGTATTCTCCAATGACTATAATGAACGCCTTTGAAATTTAGGCCCAAAGAATTAAACATTCAGTGAATGGTCAGCGATGGTCAACACAATAAAAATTCTCAATACAGAGGTTGGTGGACTATACAGTTATGTGTTACACCAAATAATTGAAAGCAAGTGCACCCAGGTAGCCTTTGTATGGCCGCAGCCCCCTTCCTGAAAGTTGACTGTACTTTTGTATATTCAACAAATAAAAGAGGAAGTCAAAAGACATTTACGTTTTTTTACGTCGGCCTGTTAATTGAATATTTCTAATAAAAGCATTGCTTGAACTGCAATATTCAGTCATGACTGAATAGTCTTAATATTTGTCAGATTTTGATGTAGTCATATGCTACAATTGTTGGTCATGATTAAATTGAAAGAAATACTATTCACATACACACAGGGCCATAAATAATTCATCTTTCTTGCTTTGTTCTGAGTTATCTATTCTCCTGGTTCAACGGAGAGGACGATAAACCGCACTCTTCGTAATAGTCACCTTGAGCCCTTTAAATATTGCATGTCGAATCACACGCGCAGTAGAATCCATATGTGAAACAGGGTATTCACTTTTTCTCCCCGATGCTCATCAAATTCGTTTAGGTAGGCCAGAATGATAAAAATGTTTTCTGTTTGGGTCAACAAACTGGAAGGAACACATCTCATAGACACGTATATGCAAATATTCCTCAAACACGATCNCATCAGCATACCTTGGAATGGCATCCAAATGTTCCTGGTCGTTTTCCGTAAATGGCATTTGTAGCAGTTCTGCTGCAGATGCTTGAAGGTTGCCAATGAAATCGTTTCTCGGTTCGGTAACCCAGGGGCTGAAATTCGTGAGCAAACATGACAACAAATACATCTTAATATTTATACATAAATATACACATATATATATATATAACTTGAGAAAATCAACGTGATGTTTAGTCCATATAATAGTACTTCCAAAGCAATGAATGAAAATGAAAAGTACCTCCTGTGTACATAAGTTCGACGAAAAAGAAACGCTCCGCAGTTTACGCTTCTGTCGAGGTTATAATTCTAAGCTTATCTTATTCAGATTTTGCAAATTTGGTGTTTGGTGTTAGATAAGGGAGCTATCAAAGTTTCATTACATCAAACAAACAGAATTTCGAGTAGCTTTATTTCAAATTTCCAAGTTTAACTCTTGGCAAACGGCATAGAAATATTCAGTTCACGTCCCACAATCAGTTGAATAGAAGGATAAAACAAAAACAGGTGAAACGCTTTTAATGATAAATTCCGTCAAATTCCGGTTTAGCTTGTGGAGAAAGCAGTTAAGCGGATTAATATTCACAAAATTGTCTCACACGGTACGTCCAATGGTTAATTCAAATAAATAACCGACAGAAAGCAATCACTATCAAATCGATGGAATGTGATTACCGAGTTTGTTCTAGTGTGCCTTGCCTCTAATGCATTTATCATACATCATATCGCGATGACAGTACGCGTGCTCAGATAAGCGAATGTAAAAAGTAATCCGGTTGTAATTAGCAGCAAATTCGACACAGTATGTGAATAACACTAATATTAATCAAGCGTTGAATCAAATTTATCACGATATAACGGAATCAATTGAACTTCATAGGTATAAACAGCAGACACTTCCTGCAAACTTTTTTCAAATTCAAATGATGTCACATCTCAGTTTCACAGTATTTAGTTTGAAGTAAATTTTATAATGCAACAACTGATGCAACATTTAGCAGCCCCAATAAAAAGCGGAACTTATTTCTTCTGTGGAATAAACAGTACCAGATGAAAGCGCTGAACAACTGATGAAATCAGGATGGTAAGTTAAGTGATGATAAATCCTTCATTTCATTTGTTGTAAATCGAAATGCCCTTGGCGACTGTGCTTGACACATTAGGTTGAGTAAATGACATACCTTCGATTTTCTTTACCTTAGGTACATTCGAATAATTTTACCAAAAAAAGCAAACAAACTACTGAATGAAAAAGTTCTCTTTTATCACTAATCCAAAGATATTAATCTTCTGAATCCACGGATGTCAAAATGTGCTGCTTGGGTTTACCAAAAACAATCCGAAGACAATTTTTCAAAACAGGAGGTATCTGGTTTACTGATGATTTGCACTCCGTATTTTGGAGAAATACCAGCATGACAATTTTTGCGACTGAGAGATCAGGGGCTCAAAATGCTTAGTTGAATGAGCCAAGGTAATGAATTTTTTGTAGTATGGCACATCGGCCATGTGGATCGTTATCTGTAGGGATTTGATAACTCTCAGGGACATACAAGCTGTTCGCATAGATACAGAAAAAAGATGACTTGAATTGACCTAATCCCGTTATGCATATTAGAAGTGCACTCAGGTTAAAACAATTTCTGCCGCTATTTACGGCACTTGATTGTGTGGGTCCATGTGAATTCATCGATAGGAATGTGAACATGCAAAAACTGTATCTTGAACAATTTACCAATGACTAGGTTTATTATCGCTCTGCTTGATTTAGTTGAACTCTCAGGTTCAAAATTGGCCTTATACAAATGAATGGTATACTGTCTCATCATTCTACATTGGTATAAGTTCAGTTCAATCTGTGTAACCATTACCCATGCACTTTTATGCGCTCGTTTTGATTACTGTCTCACGACTACCCCTTTGCGCGAAGGATTAGAAGAAAGATTGGAAAGTTGAAAGCTGTGTCGAAAGGAAAATAGAGAATTCCGGCAGACTAAAGTTGAAAGATAATGCGTAGATGCACGAACATCACGTTTCTAACACATCTCCGATCACCTAAAACTCTACACCTAACCTCAGCACTGCTTCTTTGGTTGCCCGAACAGATTTATGCAATTTGTGGTGTTCGAACATCGACAGTCTATCTTTATCCTATTTTCTAAATGGCCAAGGTTCTGCACCGTACAGCAAAACTGCCCGAGATGATCCAAAATATATTACCCTTCACATACAATCGGATATCGCGGTGGTAAGACAGATATCCCAAGTTATCAAATGCCAATCGAGCCATCTGTATGCTAGCTGATACCTCAGCAGAATACCAAACCCTGTCCACTTGCTCATTACTTCATCAGTTAGAGTGAGTTTGCGGGCTGGATCAACCGAGTCCTGTAGCAATAGTTTTGAAATGTTAAGGCGTAAAACGTATACCAAACATGCCTACACTAACACTCAAGCCACCCAGAAAAGCTAGCAACTTATTTGGATTTTCACTTAGCAGTAAAATGTCGTCTGCATACTCCAGATCAAACAGTTTGCCATCTGGGAGCAACTCGATGCTACCAGCCTCGCTTATGCGCGGGGCTGTTTTCACCATCAAATCTCCAACAAAGTTAAGTGGAAAACGAGAGAATGTAATTCCAGTGAACATCTATTTATGTAATGAACTAGGGTCAAAATGAGCCGTACAATCGGACTCAGTTATCAGTATAAAGCAGAGTTTGAGCGTTAAAAATATACTTTACAGATTTGACTTATGTTATCACGAATGCTATTATCTAGAAAAAATACCAAATAATGCTCTTTTTCAACTTCGAATATGTGAGCAGTCACTTGGAATGTTATCCGCGAGATCATGAGAAGCATCTTCTCAAAATATGTAGACTACAGGCACAAATACATGTGAGTAAGAAAACTGTAGGTTTCATCTAACCCCGGCTGCTAGCGTTTGATTCATCAGCACAACTCATCAAAACAATATTCCAATCTTACCTTTGTAAAAAGCTTTTGATGCACGTATTGGTAAACAAATATGTCAGACTGTGCAGCATCTGACTGCGACTGGTGCATAAAGCCTCCAAGCAGTGTTTTCTTTCCTGAAAATGTAATATAGACAAGTTGTATAAATTATGAACATTAAACTGGAATGCGAGTAGAAAAAACAAAAGTTTCAGTTTCAGTTTGTACAACCAGTAACCGTGCACTATCGTGCACCTCAGTGTAATTACAAATAAACCGGAGGTGATTCGCCAAACATATTACTTGTGATTAAAAATCCCTTAAAGTATTCTGACCAACACGATTTTATAGTGAACCTAATATTTACTTATTTCGAAAACGTTTACCCTGTAGTGGAATAGATGAGCTGTAGAGTATGCCCTATATAATCACCGTTAAATAAAATGCAGTTCTTTTCTGTGGTGTTCTTCTATGCAATGCAAAGGATGGAAAAATAAGTTCTGAAAAACGTTAAACACCATGGGATCATGAGTGTAAAAATCTTTCCATAAATCCCGTTCACGAATTCCTGGGTTATTTCATTAGTTTTTGTTGGAAAACGCGTGAACTTACCTTGTTATAGATTAATTTGGCCAACTGGAGCACCACACAAACACCTCGAGGTGATAGCATGCCCCAATCCGGTGGATGTAATGAACGCGTTGGATTATTGACCAAACTGAGGTCAAACACCTGCTCGAGAGAATGCCAGAGGCAGTCCAATATCCTCGTATCAATACATGAACGGATAAAGGTATCACCCAGCTGTGAACAATGCGCAATACATGTGCAACGTAAACAAAAATGTATACATTAGTTGATTAGGATCAGAGGGAAAAATTGGCGCATGTTAAATACTTGTTTCATGAAATGATTTCAATTGATCTTTCTAAGAGAACCCAAATCACCAGAAGTGCGTTTCTTTGTAATCCTGGTTATAGAACAGAATAAAATGGTTTTCTTCAACTTTTACTAGACAATCATTACACAGTCATTATTCCAAGTTGTAACCTTCTTCAGACATGACACGAGAATTTCAGTCCTGAGAAACTCATCATAATGAACATCAGATGGCTAGAGTTAATAGTTATGAACTATGATGGCTTGTAAATGGAAAAACAAACACTTTACACGAAGAGCCTCGTCAGGTATCAGTGGGGTAGACGTGGGAGTACTTTGAAGGAAATCAATAAATATTACGTTGAAGTTATGGACAACGTTAGACCAATAAAGAAAAACCCAAGGAAAAAGCAGCCTAAAGAAAAGGGGGGTCAAAAATGTCGTCACACAATGAAATATGGATTAGTTCGTTACCGCAAAGACATTGAAGTTGTGAATTCACAATAACAAGATACTACTTCGTTACAAGAGATCGCCATACAGTAATCCCTAAAACAAAGTGCCTTTAGAAAAAGATAATCATGAAGAAATTGCACGGATGTATGATTGACCAATATTATAACAACGATAATAGCACACACAACGGATATTAATTAGATAAAAATGTAGGAACTGCGCCCTCGAAGTTGCAATCTGAGCAAGCACTCAGTTGTTATGCCAGTAGATTGCGCAATAAGCGTAAACGCTCACAACATTGTCCTTCTGTTTGGTTACTCTATATTGCTGAACGTTGAGTAATCACACATGCCTTCAAAGTCATGAGAATAAAAGCTCATTTTATTTTATGAAACATCTCGATCATTAGCGAGCTCAAATGTACACTAATTCTTATGCAAAAGTTCATTATAATTCAATATAATAATAGTAAATGTGTTCCTCAAAACTATTACCACACCAAACAATGTGAACCACACAAGTACTACGGAACAATCACCATGGAGTTGGCGTCTTACATTTCACCTCGTGAACGGCGTTTAAAGTTTTCATAATTAAATGATCATTGTCTCCTGAAAAAAGCACCCGATAAAAATGAAACAGGGCGCACCATAGTTAAACGTATTTAAATGATCAAATTTGGTGTACCACTGCAGGATTTATAAGCAAATCAATGGCTTGTCATTTGGGGAAAGAGTTTAAAGCATTAGTTTGTTAAGCATTTTGCAACTACACTTCAATAGTCCTTGAATGGTCTGTCTAATTAACTATTAGAATGGAACAATAACTATTGCTTTGTCACTTAAATTGCTGATCTGTCAACTGATCCATCTGTTAATAAATTTACTGAGGAAATTATGGAACACCATTACAATGTAATCTCAAATCGATCTCCTGTTGGTTTTATCCGACAGTCCGCAAGTCAGAACCTTGTCCATCAATCACGCCTGAATTTTATTTATACAAAATTGTTTCAAGTTTATCTCCACTCTTTTGCATCTCTCTTAATCCAACAACTGCATCCCCCGTAAGAACGATTTGTATGGTGGAGAGCATTAAGTAACTTGATACTAACTTGGGATACTTTTGTAGTGTGAAAAAATTGGTATACTGAAAAGGATCTTTTTCACTGCCGAGCAAACCATGATTCCTTTATTTGTGTTTCTACGTGTTTCTCACGTTTTTCTTATCGCTTCGTAGTTATCGTTCTTGATTCACTCAAACAAAGGATCCACTGTTTTTTATTGTGACTTTGTCATCATCAGTGCGGTTTTAAATTTTGTTATGAAGTTTCTTGGGATGATGCTGTGCAACTCACATGCTGATTTTTATGAAAAACATGGCTGGAGAATCATCGTTGAGCACTCATGGTCCAGTCATTTGAAATTGTTTGCCTATTATTTCCATCCTTCAACTAGGTCCAGTTTTTTGTTCACTCCCACTATGATCAATAACTATATTAGAAAAATACTTTATTTCATATGTGAGCCCGATCCTTCTTTGTTGTAGGCAGGGTGGCTATTCCGCTAAGGATGAATCTTTTATTCGACAAAGTTACGTTTTTTTGACGGAAATGCAGCTCTGTCGGTTCGATAAGGACTATATTATTGTAATACAATAAGATACTTTTAGTCAATCATCAAATAATACTTCTGTGGGATTAAACACTTTGTGTTCCGTATACAATAAAATGGAACCACCCGAAACATATGTGGAAATAAGAAACTCCACATTTTAGCTTTAACTCTAACTCCATTTAAAAGCATAGCACTTTAACAGACAGCTATCATGTTGAAAACAGTCACCACTTATCTATAGTCTCCAACTTTCAAGCATCATGAATAATAACAATGATAGAATAATATTGAGGTAAAGAGAAATAAATGTATAGGGACTATGGTATTAAATTGATGAGGACTGTGTTCGGATCGGAGTTTTCAGTTTCAGTTTGAACAACCATTANACCATGCACTTTCGTGCGCCGGTTTTGGTTGCTTTTGAAGAGAAACGAAAACATGGTTTTTCGACTGATTTATAGTTTCCATTTAAATTATATTTTCCATAACCTGGGGAATTTAGTGTCAGGTTTTGTAATACTCCATTCGCAATATTTTCATTTAGAAAAACAGAGATGTGGCGAACAGGCTTGGTTTCAATGCTTTATCTACTGACCAATTACAGCACATTACATTACAGCACATAGTTTTGTCCTAATGCGGTGTAAGCGCAGCGTATCCAGTGTATCACCAATCGTGTAAGAATTTGTTTTACTGTCACAGGGAATGATGAATTGGCAACAGTTAAGTCAACGTTCCTAAAAAATGGATACCCAGAGGAACTTATCGATCGTTGTAAGAGAGCTTACATTGCAAAATCAAAAGACCCGGCAGTGGAGAAGTTAGCCTTAGCTCACCATTTGCGTACGCTCTGTATTCCACTCAACGTCCGGAGACAGTTCCCCTAATAGATATTAAGAAACTATGGGCAGAAATTCCCGTTAAATTACTTATCATATGGATAATGCAGTGCTATTGGGTAGATAGTTGATAGAGCCTTAGAGGAATTTACTCCCAAGATAATTTCTATGAAGCGTAGAAAATATTGCAACAACAGACCCCAGAAACATCAAGATGTTTTAAACTGTTTTTTATCATAAGCAAACTGCATTGATGTCAGTGATTTACAAATCATATTTAGTGGATGGGAAATTATTGACTTCAACCAGTACTATATTTAAACAGTCGAAGACAATCAGTGAATCCATACAAATAAGCCATAGTATTAAAATACCACGTTCAATAATTGTTTCCTGAGTTACTGCAGTATTATATACTCAATACATAGTCATTGTCGTTGAAATCATCAATAATAATTCAAAGGTTTTTCAGATAAATGTTTCAAAGTTGACGTTGAATGATGAATCACTTTTCATCTATTCATTCAGCTACCTGTTTACAATGTTTGCCATCTGTTAAACATATCCATAATTGTGCCCGCTTTTTTATTGTTCAAGCAGATCGACAGTGGATAAGAGAAGTATCAGATTGATTGATTAACCAATTACGTTGTTACGAAAGACACATGCAGTTCATATTCGGGTAATACCTCCCTAATGAAATTGAAAATAGGAGGACATCTCATTAAGTCGTTTTGCTGCTCCTGACTTTGTTATTACCGTGAAATAATTAGCTGAACACGAAAAATGTTGGATCTGTTAACTTGTGTTTGTCTATCGAAATGATGACATTTGTTTGTAGGTCGGCTGGATGGGACAAGGTGTAAAAGACGGTAGATTTAACAATATAAATCTGGAACGTTTGCCAATGAGCATTTTTATGGATCTTCATAACTGCAGGTAGATAAATTTTCAAATTCTCAGGGTGCACTGGCATCACACTTTTATGTACTATTTAGGCGGAACATAAATTTCGCCGGAAAAGGATAAGGTGACTTTCTTTGAGAATGCTTCCTTGGTTTATTGGACAGATCTTATTCACGGTTGGTTCTCTTTTTAACGACTTTGAATAAAACAGATAAAAATTGTCGTTTTTCCCCAGGTTCTATTTATTTGCTTAATAACACGTAAATTAAAAGAATGGAGTTGTTATTTAAGTTGATAAAGTGCAAGTTATTTGAAATTACATCTATTAACTTATACTTACATTCCTTTTGTGAACCGTGGGAGCTATCAAATACCTTCGTAATATTATTTCTATTGAGAGTCTTAAAACTGGTCGTTAATTGGAAACATCTGCTTCATTTAAATAATTGTTTTCCCAATTATAGTTTATGAAGCACATTCTCCGATAAAGACAGTGTGTTACAACAAGCCCAAAAGGATTGCGGATTACCATAAATCTAAATTTGAAATACTTTCTAACATGTTTGAGGGAAGCCATATTCTCGGGGGGAATTAGCCAAAATATTTTACTTTGAAATTATAGTAGGACGGCAATTCATCATTGAAGTCCATCTGACAGTTTAACTACCTCCTCTGTTACGCTTACAGCTGAAGCGCGAATAATGTAATTCAATACATCTTGACTTTGGAAGCAGTTCTGTAATATCGGAGTGTGTGAAAGACATGGTCTCACCTTTATGAATGTTGTGACCATTATCACTAGTTTGACATTTCCAATAGTATCTAAGCAACATCAAAGAATTAATAATAATTTTCTGATTACCCATGAACCAGAAATGCAGTTGGTACCAACAGATACTCTGAACAATGGAAATCCTATCCCTTGATTTATAGTAACATTTGCACAGGTAAATCGAATTTCCAGAACAATACGCGTCAACAACGCACGAGTCATGCACATTCACGGCTTTCATTTTCAGGGTCAGCATGTATGATACTATATTTCTGAACAAATTCGTAAAATACTGCGTGTAAGAATATGAAATGAGTAGTTGCTTTCATAGTAAGTGTTCATATTCTAGAGGAAATTATTTTATGAGTGAAATGAAACAGTGATATTCAAGTAACCCATTCACTAAATTAAGTTGATGGATTTGCAAAAGTATTCAAGGAATTGTCGTACGTGCAACACCACGAGACTTACAATGAAACTGCTTGTATACCTTTTAAATCAGTAGCTATTTTATTGTCCTCGTTTACTGATAATCATCACAACGTTTTATATATCATCTTTGGGTTGTGCTTTGTTATTCTTGCATGTTTTACAATACGCAAGCTCTGACAAAGAAGAATTCAATGCTAATGCCCATCAGATTGTCACACAATAATGAGATTTCAGACACGTACTTCATAAGGAAATTTATTTTGACCAGATTGAGACCACATGTTGTGCTGTGCAACCCACTTTAATTTCGGAAAATGCACTAACTTTCATCATAATGAAATACTTTCCGGAATTTGAAGTCAGTAAGACTAATTCGATTATCATATCATGTACTTTTTCCGTCCGGGATGTGTTGATAATTACTGCATGTAGCATTATAACCTCCATAAGATTGAATGCAGCCTATCAGGAATATTCGACATGACCGCTGTTTCCAAAGAGAATAATTCTGGATAACCACCTATGGATTCTGATCACGAGAAATGAGATTTGAGAATGAAACAAGACTTCTGAAATCTCGCTTAGCAATCAGAATGATCCGTTAACTTCGCTTGAAACACGGTATTGCATTTGTAAGGTGAATTAGGTATTCATGTAAATCTTGAAGTCTCCACGCATGCAGGTTAGTCCATTTTGATAATTCGAAAATCTAATCAAGTTCTACATTCATGTTCCCTTACTCTTTACCAGTATGTGTTGGACACTAATCATATAGACAAGACAGAATAAAAAACGTCTTCAATGGTACACAAAATTCCATGTCATCTATCCTTTGAGTGTTATCACGTTTCCTGTTAACGACAGAAAATAAACATATCCACTAAAGGGATCTGAAGAAAATCAGAATAATCCCATACCCCGAATGGAGTTTAGTTACGAGTAATTCACTTTCTAAAATTTAATTCGTTAATCAGACCAGGATGTTGCAGGAAGCGTATTAAAACATCACACTGATACCCGACGCATCATATCTTATCTCACCTAATGGATGCATTAATTTTCTGTTTCACTTCTGGTCTTCGTGAGCCTAAAACAGTTGGATAAAGATATCTACGCTAGTCAAAATTAACCCTAACCATATTTGCTTGATAGTAATTAAATTGTTTTGGCTAGATGAACCGTGCAAATTATTGTTATATCCAGCTCACCGTACGAGACAGAATACAAAAAATAAAGCGATTGTAGCAAGACTATTGACTCCGGGCAAATAGGAGTGCGGGGTTGATAACAATATTGGACAAAAAAAGTGCTGTGCAAACTACAATGATTTTGACAGTTAAATATGAAGTGTGGATGATGAAAACTTTCAGTTACTGAGCTGTGATCGATTAGTTGATTATCTGTATGGTTTGTTATATTATACCTGCTAAACAAGACACTGTAGTATAAAATACGAAAGCCTAAGTTCATGCGTAGCTATTTTCACACAAAACTAGTGAAACCGAATCAAATTTCGTTAGTATTTCGCTCAGCTAGTCAAAATCGTTAAATAAAATTATCGTATTCGAAGAAGTCTCGAGATGAGAAAAGAATCGTTGTTTTGGATTACATTATCTGTTTTTATCATGGGAGCTATGCTGACGCGCCATAGATACCTAAAACAGAAAACCGAGCTTGAAGGTGACTGTTTCTAAGTTTGTGGCATATGTCTTTCTCTGAAGTTTATAACTGGAACACGAAAAATAATTCAAAGAAGTGCCCATCTGGTCTCGTCTATATCATAATTGTATGCAGTACATTGTTACATATGGCCTGATTATCAAAACAGGTCAATTAAAAGAGAACGTTATCCTTGGGATCAATAGAACAATCGGTCTACATTCTGACTGTTTTACTGATTTAAAATTGTTTAATACAACTACTTGTCAGTCTTCCAAATGTTCCAAATTCATACCTGGGGCTTATAATGTTCGCCGTAGAGTGGGTTGCGTGTATTTTATATTTCTACCGTTTTTCAACATTTTATCGACGATAGCTACTTGCAGTGTCGTTTAGCCTTGAAAACGGTATAGAACTGTTGGTTATTGTTAAAGTACAACAAAATTTGATCAAATTTTTAATATCAGAGCTACTGAAAATCCCATTATATCACTCAACGTTTATTGGAATCCTTTATGATGAGTTGTTTGAGCATTTAAGGGCAGATGTAGTCATTCCGTTGTAAAGCAGCCTTTAGATACATTCGCCGCAGATTTTAAAACTAAGAAATTGAAGGTAGTTTATTCTTCCCATATTCCAAGCCGCATCAAAATTTGAGGATGTCTGTGGGAGGACGTTTCTGTGAGAATGGAAACAATTGGCCTAGACTAATCTGGCTTAAAACATTTGTGAACCGGATAAAACATTAACGTAACTCTCAAAGACTGAGAGTACAGAATCATGTCATGTATAGCATGGTTTGATAGATGAAACACCTGGCGGATCTGTTTTCAAGATTTTTATTTTTTTTCTATTTACAAACCAAAGTTTCCGCACAAGCGATCCAGTTCGGTTGGGTTGTACGTGATGGGCTATTTATAAAATGTACGTAACCAAAATCAAATTTGGCATCAAAATTGTTACCAATCCCATTGATCCTTTAAATTTGAACAGTACACCATGTTCAAAATACTATGTGAAAAAAACACAAAACATCAACTGAATGTTTTTAACAATAACACGATCACTTCTTCTCTAACACCAAAACTTACTAGATAATGCAGATTGCTTTATGTTTTTTCCATGCTTATTATTGATCTCAACCATTAAATAAACCTTCAGGAGGAGGAAAGCTTTAGCATTCCAGGCTCAGCCTGAAGAAAATGAGTGATCAAAATGCGAGAGGTATGTAATGAGATTTGAGCTAAGGATGTTCAGATTGAGGGGGTGATGAAACTCATTGCCTGACCACCACCAACCTAAGTGTTCTTGTTGCGCAAACTTCCATTCTAAATTCCCGTTAGGCACACATATATTGCAACTCACTATTTTCCTTCATTCTCTTTTGGGTTATGTACGTGGTGTTGCACTTCCTAACCTGGACATGCGTTGAATTAATCTTTGAAATTTTAGTTGATTGGCAAAAGTTGCTTTTTCCGTATCCACATGATCGATGGAACTGAAACCGAAAACTACACCAAAATTGAATCTTCCTGTGCATAAAACATCAAAGTACGGACATACTTCCGATTGCTTAAACAGCGAGAGAGAGACAGACGTTTGATACCCATAGGAATTTTTTTTTTCAATTTTCTATTTACAAACGGTACCTTTGCTTGTTTCTCGTACTAAGGCAAAACAGTATTAAATTCTGATCACAATGATTTAGCATCTTGTTTGCCCTTCATTTACAATTTTTCAATAATACCAGTACATACGTACGTACGTACATACGTGGTGTGTAACCTGGAAAAGATGTATTTGCATGATGGCTTTTGGATTCCATGATAAACAAGAGTACACCGTCCTTTGTTTGACATTTGCACTCAAACGTGAAATATTCTAATGACAAAGTTGTAATGCATTGAATTTGACTACTCAAAGGAAACTCGCTTCTTTTTTATCTCTTACGGCATGTCCTATCTATCTGGTGAATGATATTTTAATGCATCAAGTGTTTGGTTTTTCTTGTTCATCACACTGGCCTCCATCTCTCTTCTTGAGTACCTTTCATGGTAGCCCACCATGTACCAATATCCGAATGTGAAAGACATTCCTTATTATTTTGACATTCTTTGAAACCACAAACTGTTCTCCATTCATCAACTTAATCGTAAGACGAATGTCATAAAACGTTTAAAATACGAGTATGAAACGTATGTATTGTGAAAAATGAGAAAATTAGATGAGATTCAAACTCGTTATTTGTAAGGTCATATACTGCAACGTGTGCTCNAACAGAAGCACATGATATTTAATGGCACATCCCAGCCCAATTCTCGTAGGTATTTATATGCATTAACAAAAATGCCATCCTGTTTATAGCACCGGGTTTTCATCTTTTAAATGAATCAAACCTATGTTTCAGTGCTTTCTATTGGATATTTAGTTTTTTTCACCTAGCCTCAGATTCACTGAGCTGAAAGGTTTCACCGGAAACCAAGTCACACTGCAAAGGTCGGCCCGGTCAAAAGTAAGATTTGCTTTCTCTGCCCAGACAAATTATTTATGTCCCATACAACTAGATTATGACAAGAACTGAATTCCTCAGACTGATGAATGTCACGTCTGTATCAGGGATGGATTGGTTGAAGAATAACTGAAATAGACTTCCGTATATCCTTTATTCCACCACAAACAAACAGACAGATGTCAATCTTAGTCTTTCTGTCATTTTTTTTTAAATAAACCAAATTTAGCTTTTTGTGGATATTTTTAGGGGAAGAAATTTGAAGGAGTTCGTTGAGGTATGCCCATTATTAGTTAAACTTTGCGGTTTAATTTAATTCCATAAATTGAACAAAAAGTCATTTAGTTGCACATAATGGGATTCCCAAAGGGGAGGAAAGTGATCTACGAAGCCGGATTAGATGTATACGGAAAATAGCAATAGGTAAAAGAGCCTATCCATCTCTCTCTCGGTAGACATATATATAATGGTTGGCTATGGGAAACTAACCCATCGTTAGCTATTTGACATAGCCGCTACAGTCGTGTGTAACTCAAGGAAAGATATACCAAATAAATTAAACATAACAGCCAAACCGTCTTTATTATAAATCCCCCTATGAACGTGGCTGAAAAAAATTGCAGCATCTTGTAACACTTTTGTTGCACTTTCCTGATTTTCAAAAAATATATGATATCAGGGCAATTCATATAAGGCTACTATACAGAAAAATATAAGGAAGAGGACGTTGCTTGCAAAAGATGTAATAGCCGCTTTAAGAGGTACAATGACATCATTTCCCCTAATGTCTATGTCATCATGTTTTGGAATACAGCTTACTCATTGAAAGGGGTCAATGACACAAATTACCAAATTACATTATAATATTCAGATAGAACATAACATCAGTCACTTACAAACTAGTAGTAGAACGTGAGATTATAGCATTACATCAACCTAGTTCTTAACTTCGCTGTCGTAGCTGTTGGATGTCAACATGCATCAGTGTAAAGAAGATCTGAAGTTCAAACATTTGACCTATTCATCCGAATTATACAGATAATTTCTTCCTCGAAAATACCACCCTTCGTGGGTATCTTATTCTTGTAGCTTGTCAACTACATTTAGGAAATCAAAGAAATAATAAAGTGACCGCCGGATTTGGAAAAACTGGGTCAAACTATGTGTGGGCTGACAAATTGACCTATCAACTACGAAAAGGTCAACGCAAAGAGAAGACCCATTAGGGAGATAAATTCTACGGATAGAATGAATGATGGTATTCGTTTTTCAGAGAGCAGCTAACACGAACCGGGGAATAGGTAATTCACATATTTTTGGATTATCCTTAAAAGATGAAAACTATGCAATTAGAAGCCAGTTTGGAAGACTACGGATAACCTAATTTCTATCTATGACACTGATACGTTTTTCAAATGCGCTGACGAAATAAAAATTTATTTTTTCGTTTGAATGAACTAATAATAATTTTAAGGAGATGGACTATATAGTCAACTTCTATTAGCATTCAATGCCTATTCATGGTGGATATTAATGGTTCAAAATAATATCAAACTCTTAGTAAAAATGCGGTAGTCTACTTCTAAAACATTACATTCGATTGCTCTAAAACATATCCTCTACGGCTTAAACAATGATTTCACCTTCAGCCTTTACAAGCATTAGTAGGTATAAATTTGCATTAAACAATGCCCATTGAAATACACGCCTGAAATATAAACATTCTGCCATCAACAATGGTATTCAAATTCTATTTCCCATAAAAGTAAGTGTAATGTATAGTGGTTCCTATGGGGTTTCGAACAACTTGTTTAATCCATTCAAGATCTATGCTTACCTGGCAACAGAGCTGATATGCTAGTTCAAAGACGCCATCTAACCAACCATGGTTTGCCGGCCAATTGAGCTGAGGTAAGCCCAAATATCGAGATACTTCCAAGTCGGCAGGTTGATCTCTAGATCCTCTGGAGGTTCGCGCCATTTCCGCCGCCACACTTTCAAACATACCGGATAGGAGACGTGAACGATCTTTCTGACTCTGAGCGAGAGGAGAGAGTAGAACTTGAGCGATTGCTTGAGCCACATCTCGAGGCTTCACTTTTACCTTGTTAAAATCGATGGGTCCCAGACGAGCCAATGCGAGCGCCAAAGCAGCCTGTTGTGTCAAGAAGCAAAAGGCACATGTTAAAGGTGATTAAAATGTAATCACATTTACAACATCGAGAAAACATGACAAAAAATGATCTGCATTCGCAAGATCATAGAGACAACAGAGTGGATGTTGCAGATGCTCTATCTACGTTTTATCTAGAGAAAAGTATTAATATTGATGCATTAAACGCAGCATCAAATAAATAACTTATTTTCTCAATTCTCCACTTCATAATACAATTTGTGACATAGTCGGAACGGCCTATGAGCGCATGACAGTTAACCCTAAATGGTCCGTCGGACCACTCTCAGCAAAATGTGCGAGATTAACTGAAAATTAATAATGAACCGCCGTGAGTGAAACAGGGCAGTTGGTATTCTTTCGCCTGAACAGAAATTTGCTGAGCAGTGCGATCGACGCATAGGGCGTAAAAAAAAGCTGAATGCATCTGCTTAGAATCGGTAACTTGTCCTCATTCCAAAGATGCACTCTGACAACCCTGAAGATGAGACGCGTTGAGAGTATTCTTACACAGATGCACGCAAATACAGAAAACCAGTGATTCTTTTTTAACTCCTGCATGTAACACCTGGGTTTCGAGCCTCCTAACTGACGCTAGCACATAAACTTTTTAAAAAACGACCACTAGACTGACCTCTTATTGGTTATATATGTATTTTTTTATTTATTCAACTTGAAATATAGAGCTTCTATGAATTCCTACAGTCAAGCTGTCTAAGCTGCTGTCACCGGGATGTATTCGACCCAAGGATCAGAAGTTCGAACACCGACACGAATTCCTGACTTTTTGATAGATAGCCTTAATTTCATCCGGTTTAATACCACAAATAAATTAACAGGATCTTATGCCGTTAATCATTTCAAGTCCCGGGCATAGGGCTGAACAGGATATCCTCTTGACTATGGGGTTAACCCTGTTCATTGTTCATCGAATGAAGGCGTAAACCAATGAAAATATCATTTAGATTATGAAATAACTTATGACAACTTGCCTAAAAGGTATAAAATAATGCAAACCAATTGTTTCAGTGGCAAAGCTATGGTTAATCAACAACAGTAAATCAGCTGAACAGAGGACTGCTGGTGACTAAAATATCAAACGTCAAGTTCTTCTGTTTGGTGTAATCATAGTGGAAACTACAACACATCAGAGAGAAAAACAATTTCACAATATTTCCAAAACGGATTTCGATGTGCCAATACTATACGAAAGTACTGTGTTCCCATAATCGGGGTATGAAGCAACAATAATGGAGACTCACAGCATGCCCCGGTCCTTGAGATTCTACGAACATTCCGTAGAGTTTAGCCGTGTATCGCGTAATTCTGCAAAGGTGTACACATAAGAGGTGAAGGTTCCGAAAATCTTCTTTAGAAAAGGCATGATTAAGTATATTCTGAAGCAAAAAAGTGATCCGGTTTCAGATGGCATCAGGTAATAAAAGCTACAACATGAACTATTATATTGTTACCTTTGTACGTAATCTACAAGTGCGACGTGTAAGACTCATCCTGGGTATCAAATCAGTTTCACTAGCATTTTGCACCCTATTGATAAGTCGACCAAATAGCTAAATATCATATTTAGCACAGAATAAGACACGCAAGGAATTAGAGCGTTTCGTATTTCCTAGAAATGGCTGGAAAAAAACACTCATTCCTTCAAATACATAAAAAAAATTGATGGGGAGAGTTACAATTAGTTTGTCTAGTACTGTAAATAGGAACTGAATTCAAATAAAGTATAATTTTTGTCTACCTCTTTAATTAATAAAAAATAAATGGATATACGTTCTTTTTGTTGGTTCATTTTCAAAATGTACAATAAATAAACTTTCAGAAAGGCTGTTTGAGGTAATATGGAACACGGGGTTCTGCACCTCGGGGGTGACGGTTGAACTCAGAACTTCCAAAAGGCTGGTTTGACGATCCTACCAGCCGACCATCGCTACCGCCGATTTTGAACAAAATAGTTCATTTTCATTTCAAATATCAGTACCCAAAAACGACCTACGTTTCAATCAATTACATTGCTTGTACAATCAGTTCGAAACGTAACTGCAGTTCGTATCAGAGACCTAGTTTATTAATCTAAAGTGACTGCGTTTTCTACGAGCTTCCTTCTAATGCACACCTTGTTGAATATTCCAGTATCAGTATTGTTATGCATAGATTTATATCAACTGAACAGCTTCATTGTATGCCCTTTCGGAACAATACAAACATAAGGTCTGTGTACAATGTTAACTGACATTTATCCCGCCATCTTTATTATTTATTCTGATTTGAAAAGAATTAAGTATTTATTTCAGAAGCTGTTTGATCTGGTTCACAATCGACAGAGGCACTGATTGATTTCAATTCCGAATATTCTATTCAGTGTGCCCTTATCATCATAAGCATCAGCTGCAATAGCATCTGATGTACAGTTCCCATCCTCTCAGTTCGAATATATCAGAATTGAGGTTGTTAGCGTGGGGAAGGAATGAAGCTTTTACTTACGATGGTGGCACGTGACCCACTTGGATTAGAAGAGCAGTGAGCGAATGTGTGACAATTTCTGTCAGGGTAGACTGATCCTGTTCCGAGACGGTGATCTGATGATCGGTGCAACAAAAAACAAAACACAAATGTGGGATGCGAGTTGAAACAGTCACAGTTAGATGTTATTTGAAACCTACAACACTGTATCATACTACTTTAAAGACATCGTTATGATTTACGTTTTTATTTGATCGTAATTGGTTTGGTACGAATATATGCAGTATCCGAGCCTTGTATTACGTTTAATTATGAGTTCTAATTAATGTAAGATAGATTTTTGTCCAAAGGAATCAAAAAGAAGTAAACTGGATATTGAATGTTAGCGTGTCCAGGTGGCGCATAGCCCTATCGGTGTCTAAAACATTATCTCTACTTCTTTCATCAACTCAGAAGTCTAATTTTCACGAATGGAAAACCGATGAAAGATAGCTTGTCAAAAACGGTGTTTTACATAATAGAACATTGCGAATTAGAAAATCAAATATACCCCAGAATAGGGTTAACCAATACATTTTGACATATCTGGAATGTGTTTACTGGAGAAGGGTTTACCACTTAGAAAAATAATAACAGCACACGGTGGTTGCGTTAGTAACACAGATACGAGACAATACTGCATGTTTCTGGGTAAATCAAGGGTAACATTCTGAGGTTGGAACTGATAGCTGTAGTATTCGAAGTACATTTGGTGAATAACCTATGGCGCTATAATGAAGCGATCTTCCAACATATCGTTTGAACGGAATCTATGGTTATCCTGTACTATTTGTGCAACATGTCGACGATATTCATCACGTTTACCGTTAACAGGATCACCACAATTGTGAGAAATAACGAGCTCTGTGGTAATGGTCCCAGGGGAGAATTCTTCTTACGAAGATAATCACAAACATGCCATCATTCTGTTAAAGTTAGGTGTTCAACATCTCTGTGGTTCACGACATAAGCCAACCTAATGACGATCCTTCGTAAATAATTTCAAGAAAAATTGGTTAGGCAGAATACCGTGAGTGGTTTGAGATCACGTTTTCATACGAATATGTCGAATAGTTTACAGACCTAACGTTTTTGAAGAAATTCATCATGCGAGTTCATTAAAGGTTCACTCAAATATGAATTGTTATCCCCTTCCCTGGGATAACTCCTCTAACGTATCGTGTTAACTGCAAGAAAATTTTAGGCAACTTGCCGATCATCGCTCTTGAATCATAGCTGACACATACCTTGACAAACCTACGTGGTCTTAACAAACTTGATATATCGCACGAGGAAAGCGACATCGATTTGCTCCCAGATGCCAGACTGCCTAATTTAGAGTATGCAGACGACGTTATATTGCTAAGTGAAGCTCCAGGTAAGTTGCAAGCTTTTTTGAATAGTTCGAGTGCTAGTGTAGCCATGTTCGCTATGCGTTTTGCACCTTCAAAGTGTAAAATACTACTACAAGGCTAGGTTGGTCCAGCACCCAGCCTCACTCTAACCGGGAAAGTAATAGAGCAACTGGATAAGTTTTGTTAGTTGAGCAGCCACATCTCACCCGGTGGACGCATCACTGATGAAGTGTCTGCTCACATACAGAAGGCTCGGTTGGTATTTGCCAACTTGAGACATCTATGGCGCCGTCGTGATATCCGGCTGGTTGTGAAGGGTCGAGTGTGTGCCGCGGCAGCTCGGCGAGTTCCACTATAGGGCGCAGAAAATTGGCCAATAGGAAACAGGATCAAAATACACTGTCGGTGTTTGAACACCACTGTCTACGCAGCATTGCACGAATCTGGTGGTACAGCCGGACTGGCATTGCTGAGGTTAGCCGCAGAGTTTTCGGTAACCACGGTCGACCACTGGAGCACGTGGCCGACCTCCATAGATTACGTTGGTTGGGACATGCGTTACACATGTGACCAAATAGGTTGCCACGACGAGCGATGTTCGCCGAGGCAGGTAGTGGGTGGATGAAAGCTAAGAATGGTCAAACTTGGACCTGGCAGGAAGGTATGTAAACCTTAACCATAAGTCTGGGTCACATAGGTCCCGTTAGACTCCCTGGCTGGGGACCTCGGAATGATCGTAACCGATGATTGGAGACACTGAATGATATGGTAAAGTGTCGTAAACAGTGGTGTTCGTGCATCTTCTCAATTTCTTTTCAACCTTAGGTCACTGAAATTCACCATTTTCTGATTCACTCTACTCCTAACTTTCCTGTCTCTCTCCTGTTCATCATCCAAATGCGCAGCCAAAAGACAGCAACCAAAACCGCAGCCCGAAGGTGCATGGTTAATGGTTCTACAAACTGAAGTGAGTTTATAAATATATATATATATATACCACGGCTATCAGCACTCATTACTCTCCTCTATCTACCCCCCCCCTTCTTGAGCGTTGACAACATGATGTACTTCAGTGGATATGATATAACCGATACTTCCACAACTGTCAGAAGTCCAGCATTAATCGCATCCTATGAATCGCTGACCATCATGAAAAAGCATTTGATTGATAAAGACAGTATGGTAAATTTTGGTGAATAGTTTGCTTTAGCATATCTATGCATGTCTGCACTTGTGACCTGTGCTTTCCTTCTCCAGTGTCATCGATTAATAATCCCTCCGCATATCCCCATATCAAATTAAGTTGTTGCGACCTATCCACTTTTCCTAGAACTCCCGTTTCAGTCATGTCAATTTTGCCCTATGCGTATTGTGTATTCTGCGTGCCCCTAAAACTCACCTGTGCATGTATTACCGACACAACCGTACACCCGGACTGAGTGAGTATGATTGGTCGGTTTACCCCTTTTAAATAGGTTGCTTACTTTAGCTTCTGGTTCGTTCATCTGGCAGTGCCTGATGAGTGGCATGACTTGGTATTCAATTCTACTCTGTCATATATACTACCCGTTTCCTGAACCGTTTTTCTCATGAATTCAGCTCACATGAATTAATAAACTCGTGTCATGTTTACACGGACTTGTAGATTCATAGTCTGTGCATCAACCTATCACTGGATATTAATCAGGTACAGAAACTGATTTCCAAAAACAGAGTACCAGTGCCTGCAGTACACGTTCCATTTTAAGTAAAATAGTGTGTTATGGAGACAACTGATAGGAATTTGCGGGACTCGTTGACCGAGTAGGTAGTATGCTTGTTTTCTACCCGTGAGCTATCGGGTTCGAACCCCAGTTGGGTCGCTGGATTCGCACTGANCTGACGATGAAACCTAACCAGGTTGAAACAGCTGTCGAATACTTCTCAGCTTTTCAGTTCAAGTTTCATTTGCTCTTTGCACGACAAAAATTCACCATATGAACAAACCATGGCCTCATTTCTCTCATATAATCTCGTTTCGCTGCAAGACAAAATCCTCTTAATAGTTTGAAGATTCTTGATAGAATCAAAGAACTATAGACTTAAAAACGGGCTTTCATAAGCGGATTGCCTTTCACATATGCAGCGTTGACTCCTTCACCCATTTTGACCCAATCGCCAACACCCTCTGTCCACCAGCTGCAACTGTAATGGTTTAAATGCCCCTTTGTATTGTTTGAAAGAAAATACCACTCCAGCTAGCCTATCCTTGATGGATCAGGATCACTCTCTAATACTGTTCCCACCAGACGTGTTCAAGCGAGTGACCGTAGAGATCCCCTACCGATTATTTAAGGTAACCTTCGAATTGATCAATTCGCGTCCGAATGCATGTACTAGTCACACTTGGCCCCTGAACTTTGTTAGCAAAACCATTTAATTCACACCTCACATTCTATTCCCCACCGGCCCCACACCCCCACCTCCATAAACATGGACCACAGACCATATCACACTGTTGGTCTGTACGAGAATCTAATAAAATCTATGACTCAATCACATTATCACCAATTTACGCCTACCTTATACATGCACATACGCAAAATTGCAATACCTCTCCCTATCTCTTTGGTTTTCAGACCTCCTAAATCATAAAATTTGTTCGATGCGATATTTCGACAACAATTATACGCTGAATTTCCTGTTGCTTATGGAAAGGTGAACTAAACTCAGTGAACTCAATTTTTAGCACCTGTTGCCCAATGCTTGTGTATCACTATAAGTTGTTTCAAATATGGCCATTTGATGAGGTTATAAATGAAAATAATGCACATGAGTTTGCATTACAAAAATAGAGGAAAGAAAACCAGCAGTTTGTCAGGCATCTAGTTCAAGCAAATGAAACTTCAATTTTTTAGTTCAACCCACTTTTAGACCGTCCAAAGCCTAAAATAAACACAATGGAGAGAGCAGAGAATCAAGTGTCCGATGGCTATTGAATGCATATGGTTGTATCAATAGTGAAGCAAAGAGAACAATAAACCTAAGAGAAATCTAGTGAATAAAGTTTCGGTGAAAACAAAAACACTTACGTTCTTTTGAAGCACTTCAAACAGGATTTCAAGATAAGCAGGCAATTTGTTTACACAGTAGACGGCAAAAGTTGAATCAGCCTGGATGCAATCGTAGAAAAGCTGGCGTAGAAAGAACAGGTGGCGTAGCCGATTTAGTTCACAATTAAAGGTGGTGAAACTTATTTATGACGTACTTCAAAACTCCTTGTAAGTAATCATCAATTGCAGTTATGTTTATATTTGTAAGTTGATGCGCAAGTTAAAAGCTGAACGTGAATCAAAAACCGATTATTCCTAAGCCGGGCAATCAACGCAATTTACTTTAATTTCAACGCATTTGAACTAAACAACTGGGAATGCTTCGTTGCAGAAATATTCCTGACGCTCAACGACTTCGCAGGTATTCAAAAGCCATTCAAAGCCAGTCCATATAAAATGGAGGCTTTCTGGTACCAAGATGAACTTTCGTGTACATGAGCAGAAAGAAAAAGGAAGAAATTTCGCCGTATACAGAAATAAATTAATGTAAAATGTAATTCCGGGAAACACTTCACATTTATTTCAATTTAATATAATGTACTCGACCCCACTGATGGTCGAATCCGGAACATCATAACCAGAACACAGGTATCTCTTTGTTTGATCATCGGGCAATATAACTTTTTGGATTGACTAATTCTTTATACTTTACCTTTTAGCTACCAAACTCATTTAGCTTAGTACTACTCTCACGATTGTATGCCGTAAGCTAAAAGAAAGTTTGGAACTATCCACTGTACAGAAATTATTTTCATTATCAAAGTGAACTTTTTAGTACAAAATAAACTCGCTTTGGTTCGATTCAGTTTAGATTTCTACTCTGGTGTTTTGCAACCGTCAGTTTTCTTACCCGTCTGCATTAGACTACTTATGAGTAGGATTATACGCTCATTTCCACTAAAGTTGGACCTCGTATCTCTTGCACACAACGCGCCTATTATCCCAAAATTATCACATTCAAGTGTTAAATTTAATGAGAGAATAACATTACAATTATAGTTTGTTTATTCCCAGATTTATGAATAAAATTTCACGAAATCTACTTTAGTCAGTACATACGCTACCACATAATCTCGAAGGCCACTCAAACTTGTTTACTTGGTTCCTGTACGTATGAATACCGATCATTCACTCCAACTCCAGGTTTCTGTATACAATATACCAGCACGTCGTACTGTATCAGAATCTGATACGCTTTTCTTCCTCCATCATTTGCCCAAATGTATATATTCATATTTTATAACTAAAACTTAGTCCATCCCACCCCGCAATTTTTCTCAATTCGATTTTCGTTGCCACGTTACTGTTTTGTAAATCCGTCTGTCGGGGAGATCTTGTTTTTTCAATGCTTTTTTGGTTGCTCACTTGCATTTACGCTATTTTTACTGTCTGATTATTATTGTACAATTTTAGAGCCACTTTTTAGCTATAGACACCACTAACATCCCAGAACATTTTTTGCTACCCACAGTCGTGTTTTGCCCATATCATGCTTATGACCAGCAAGACCAAGCCGCTGTGCGTTTCCCAAATGCCAAAGTGTGCTTGCAAAGTATTAGCAACACTGTTTGTGACATTTAGCCATATTATCCAATGTGCTTTAACCATTGAATTGGCTAATCTCGAGCACCCAATATTGGAACACTGGAGAGACTTCTACCAGCCAATGTTTAGACACCTTTAAGCCGCGATATAGTTTGATCGTTCTACACCTAACCGCAGTCAGACGCAAGTGCTCAGACGATGGCCATTACTCAGTACTCTTCGTCTAGCGTCATTACTCTTTGATGGTTTTCCATCAGAATATTTGGATTGAAAAATTCTCAATTCTAACCATCGTCAACATGGCGAGAAAACTGCCCGGTAATTCCTAGCTCTTCAACGCACTACTTCTTTTGCATATCAGCGATAAAGTTCACTTTTGTGCATGTTATTCTGTCGTTTTTGTTTAATTTTTTACAAAATACATAACACCCACAGGGAACAATAGCGACCACTTCACTGCGCAACGCTTGAACTTTATTATATGCGGCATTTTCTCTGAAACAAAATTAACATTTTTGTCGCGCCGGATCTGTTTTATTAGATGAAACAGAGTACAAATATACCAGTTTTATTCGGTGATGTTTCTTTATTCTAACTCAACGACGTTTCTACCCCATTCCGTGAACTGTTAGGAAATTACTTGAAACCGAACTGAATATTAGTAAGATTGTGGTGGTAGATTTGACCACTGAGCAGTGTGGATTGGATTTTAAAGAGATGGACAAAGAAAGAGGGGTGATTTTGGTTTGCTTTAGCAGCAGACTCAATACATCGAACAAACACCATTGATCACATCTACAATTGATGACACGGTTTGTTTCAAAAGCCCCAAAAAGCCCCCCAATCCTTTTAAATACTTTGACGCTAGACGGCTTTATCAGTGCATTAGCTTCTTACACAACTGTTTATCCTCAGGACACATGTGTGTAATTCTACCCCAATACTATACTCCAGACGTCTTTGCGTAAGTCCGACAAATACGTTTTTAATCACTCAATTTACCAGTATCGAAATGATTCGGATAAAATTTCGCTGGATTTATTAATTCGTAAACAGTTCCTATTCTATTAAGACGGTGACTTTTCAGATTAGCCCATTCGGTTCTGTTCAGGCACCAGGCACTTGTAGGGAATAAACGATCTCCTAAAGAGTGTAGCCTACACGCAGGATCATCAATGGTACCAAATGCCTGTAAAAGGTGGAAGAGTTAATCCCCACAGTCACCTAAATCGACTGAGCCATTCACATAAGGTGATGACCGTAGACCGTGTAGTTCGGCTGCAAAAGTGTTTACTCCTAACTAGAGGTTTGCAGTTGGGTCCTGACAGGGGCAACAAAATTACGCACTGCTGATCAGACCCGAGAAGGACCAAATAGCTGTCAAGTGTTCTTTGTCGGTCATCACAAACATTTCTATCTCATTTATGCTTCTTATTCTGATTTTCATTACAAAGGAATGTTTATTTATTTCGGGGCATATACACCGCTAAATCTTAATCATAAACGACTATGGGTATACCTATTCCATTGAGGTACTACTCATACTTGTGAGTAGTTTACCTGCCCCGGAAGCGGTTGTTGGATTCCCACGCAATCCGCGATTAGACTAAAGGATATATAACACTTGAACCCTTGAGCAATACCACATTGTCCTTCAAACTTGCCACATTCACCTCCANTCCAACTAAGTTATGAATGCACACGTGTGAGCATTGTTTGTCTCAACGGGATATCATCAGAAGTAAGGCAGATAGTCAGTACTGATCCATCACTGGAAGCATACATTGACCCTGATTTAGGAGTTTAACAATAGCAGTGATTGAACTTATTACGCAGAAACAGAGAGCAAACAACTTTTATACTGTCTATCTCAATACCACTAGGTCTTTATTCAGTTCACCACCTACGTACTAGAATTTACCTTTCGGATCTACTAATTTAAAGAAAACTCCTCATTATTTTATACTCAGTTTTTCCCCTTTACTCCAGATAATTTTGTTTATAAAATGCAAATATGGGAAAATAATCGTCATGTTCAATTGACAGAAAGGCAATAGAAAAGGAGAAGAGAAATGACCATATCTTACGAGAGCTTTTTTAGTTTGGTTGAAGATCACTAGAACAGAATTTTACCCTGCTCGAATAAATACTATGCTCAGGTAAGTTTTTGCATGATTGAGAATATTAGGTCGGACCCCCACATACATTATGGTCGATTTACAACACGGACACATTTGTTTTCAAATGCACGAAACGATTTGCGATGAACTGATTTCCATGACCTCAATCTAATTTATCTTGATACCAGCAGAAAGGTAGGCCTGGTTGGTCATGCGCTACATGGTGCGGGGCATCAAACACTGAGGTCCTAGTAAGTTCTACGCTAGAAAATATAATTCGGCCCTCGCTAACTGATGTTCTGCATTCACAGCACGTTACCGAGATTGACATCGTTTAGGTCACTAATGTAACACACTATAAGGGCAAAACTCATCCAGGGGAATGTCCCAGGTAATAGCCTAAACGTCAATGGTCCATCGTTGACTATTACTTAGGGTATGGAAACTTGTGGTAATCTGTCTCCTGTATGCATCAACCATGTGTTTCCCTCAGCAATTTATCCAGTCCTTTGGGTTTATGCGAAGCGATCATTTAATGAGCAGCTAAAGAATTACTATTCGGTAAAAGCATTACATTTTGGCAGCCACAGTTTTTATCTCACCACAAATCCGCCTCTAGGATGTTTACCAATAAAAAGTGAAAAAAAACGTTTACTATGACGCGAACCACACCAGAAAAAAATTGAAAATATTCAAGTCGAATGTAAAGGACAGCTTAAAAATGACAATGAATGACCAACTATTTCACTGTTGGAAGAACTATGTTCTGGTCTAGCAGAAGCGTGGGCTCATTCAGATGCATCGTTCATACGATGAAATACTACTGTGGTACTGCTCCAAAACAAACTACTCCTACCAGTTTGCACTAAAGCTGAAAGTGGTTAACGTAATAAGGTTAATATTCAATGTATCGTGGTTACCCAGGCCATTCCCCAAATGTGTCTGTTATTTGTGAGAATGTAACGGAAATTAGGACTGAAATATTGCTGTAATTAAAACATTCCTAAATGTGANTGAACTATATAAAGGACCGATAACCATTAAGATCGACACTAGGCTAGTGAGTTCTTCAATAATATTACGCCACTAATACAGATATTTGTGTAAATAAAAAATATAATCGTTCCAATAATGTTCCACATTCCATACCGCGCACCTACGCTACTCTTTCTAAACTTCTCCAATAATAATCATAAGAGATGAAGATCAGCGATCGCTTATGACCGCTTCAAAGGTTACCTGCTAGTTCAGATGCATTTAAGATACAGTTATCTATCCGCATGAAAGAGCGCCATCCGCACTGGCTGAACCAAGATGATTCCGGATCTATTTCAAGTGCGATTCTTGCCCTTGGTAAGCACTGGTCAGTGCTTAACGCAAGTGAAGCATTAATTATTATTCATTAGGTTCCCCTCAGCCGGTCTATATATGATAGTATACGTACATTGGCCATAGCCAAAGCCATCTGTATTAAACATTTGACCCCAAAACTATATACCCAGAAGCTTCCAATACAAGCTCTCCATCTCCTATGGGTTTATGAACCCACACCTCTCCTTCGAGTACAAAGAGACATGTTCACACAATAATACCGATCCCTCAGAACTGTATCATGCGACCAACATGACAGCTAAAAATCCCGAAAGTAAACAAATGAGAATGTTGACAAAATATTGAAAATCGGTTCTCGTAGCTCGGGTGAACTGAATTCCATTTTGCCTGTTCACCGAGCTTGGCAATTTGTTTGCAAACGTTTCGTCACCAGCCGAGGTGACATCATCAGTTTTTGTGAAGTGGCCTCTTCACAAGCGCTGACGGTGTCACCTCGGCTGGTGACGAAGCGTTTGCAAACAAATTGCCAAGCTCGGTGAACAGGCGAAATGAAATGAGAATGTAATATGCAACACACATACAGTGATCGATACCTCGGATTTTACTGTCCTCCTCCCACCCCCTTGGTTTTATCTACGCGTATACAGTGTAGCAGCACGAAAATGAATCATTGAAAGGAACGGTTTGCCTGTTCGAAATCTTTGACATGACGCAACAGATTACCTCATCTTTGGCAACAAAATGAATCATAGATGCAACACTCTGCATAAACGCTTAAGCGCACGATTTTCCATCACCCTACAACACCAACTCACTTGAATGCGATCAACTGCATTTTCCCAACGTATATCCGTATTCGCATTTATTGCGAAAAGAAAAATAATTCTTCTGTTGGTTTCATAGAGAATATTTACCCAACTCAATCGTTATGGCACACAACCATACCTTAGTTGGATACAATCCTGTAAGCAACTCTCTCGCCTCAGTTCCCGTACTTTCGCAATAAAATTGCATTTCTTTTTACCATAAAAATGCGAGACTTTCCCATTCTAAAATCTTCGTGAATTTTTAGACAATAGAGGAGAGTGTGACTCGCGAATGTCCGGTATGAACAAGACACAAGCTATTAACGTCGGCTCCACCCGGAATTCAGATGTTTTTTTGGTCAGATCCAGAAGGTGTAGTACGATTTTTGATATTCGACAGTAGTATGCTTCTCTCATATTGATTGGAGACAATACCTGATATGACATTCAATGGAAGTCAGCGATAAGAGCACATTCCCCCTATGTTTGTATCTTTGTCATGAAAGACGATAAAGTGCAAAATATTCAAAACTGCACGCATTTAACCTCTTTGTATGTGATAGAACACTTGTAGATGACTGACGAAGAACAGTTGGTAATCGTTTTGTCCCAGTCAGAGACTCGTCAGGATTTTGTGCATTTTTGTGTGTCCCAACCGGACTTGAACCAAGGAAACTTTCGGTTTGGGAGTAAAAAACATTACTCACGAGCTACACGAAGACGGATCGATATCGTGAACAAACGAATATGTCAATTTAGTTTTCCACGTTAGACTGCATGTATAATTACATCTTACTTGATGCAGAGTAAAGAAAATTATTTGGACAGTCACAAAGTTTCTTTCTGATATTTGATAACGATGAAAGCTGTCCGGAACTTCCGACCATATGAACACTTTTATTTTAAGTATTTGCGCAAGATTTATCTACAATGATTTCATATTTATATTTTACTATGATCATTCTATGTTTTCAATTAATATAATGAAAAAGGTCATGTAGCACAATACTGGAGATCCTCGTGATCTCCAGAATTTATTTGCTTTCCGAATATATTAGATATAGTTGGTCGGTAAGCGTCCACACAGAAATCTCCTACTGTTTTGCTCATTGTGCATCTGCGCGTTATCGGAGATATCGGATCAGCCCAAAGCCTAGTATACTAGACGTACACACTCGACTACGGCAGAGCAGTTAGAACCCGACGAAACGTTTTTCTCTGTAAATAATCAGCAAGGTATTGATTCGTAGCAGCCAGTCCAGAAATACATATGCTGAAGTATGAAATTCTTCACCATACTTCGAAAATGCGATTTATGCCACGGGAAACGATGCAATGAAAATGAAAACCAGTATATTTTGAAAACAACGGGATGGTTGCACCACTCGAATTCTGTGATATGAAAACGTTCACAATGATATATCGGAGGCATATTGCTTGTTTTTTGGTAATAGTCGGGAGGGGGATTAAGGTACTGTGGTATACTTAGAGATGCTAGAGAGCGTTCATAACCACCGAATGCGCTACAGTGATCAAACTCAAACTCATCTTGTGTATCATATTTGATTCTGGTGTTTATCAATTCAAGCTATTCATTGTGTTGTCTAGAGCGATATATATGCATATGTAAATGTGCGAAAGATGTAAGAAAATGCGTCATTCGTTCACGTAGACCAATTAAATATCCAATAAACTCTAGTGAGCTTACGGGTGACCTCATGGAGGTGCCAATGTTGATTCAGGAAACTTACTTTTGTGGTGTGAATTGACAAGCGTGGGTTCCATAGATAGGATAGATATAACCTCATGTGTGTATCCATTTCTGATAGGCAAAAGTGTTTCGCGATATAAGCAGCAATCTAGAAAACAGAAGCAATTCGCTATTACTCGTATTCAATCAAATAATAAAATGGTGGAAGTTTTTTCTCACAGTTATCCTACCTGATGTGTAGAAATTTTTATTCGATGAGCACCAGGAATCCAATCATTGACGAGGTTTGTTCCTTCCTTCGAGTTGGAAATTTCCAGAATATTGATAGTGGTGCTTAGAGGGTAGGTAAACGCTGTCAATGCTGCCAAAGCGTGTTCCCGCACGTCTTCAATCCGCTGTGGATCCAACTCTACGGCTAAAATTCAAACAAGGTATCACTAATTAAAAACGAGTTTGCAATATACACTAATTCTGGTTGAGCGATTATAATTTCGATGGCAGACCCGTAAATGGCATCTGAGCGTTAAAATTAAATGCGGATTGCATGGGACTACTTATATTTAGCTAGTAGGCAAATTTAGTACAAAGAAATTCCATGAACCAGCAGCATCTGCACAAGCACATACGAATATTTCAGGTGCATTACAGTGAGGTCTTCAGATGATCTTCAACCTTTTTGAGTTTTATGTATTTGAGATTTTTTTTCATTTTATGGTACGTTGGAATTATTGTTGTACAATTCTTGTAAGTTACTATCAATAATGTATACTGTGAAGGATGATGGTTTGTACTTTTCCACTTTACGAAAACTAAACAAGCTGTTGCAACTGGGAGTGAGGAAGAAATAAAAAGCCGATTTACGGTTATTTATAGTTCGAAATTTGCTGGAAAAAGTATTTTTCAAAACTTTTCTAATTTGTGTGCAGTTTTTTGTACTAATATTTTATATACCAATGTTTATACTAATATTTTAACTTTGTCTATAAATGTCCAAGTCAGGAAAAGACTGATCAGAGGTGAAAATCCACTTCATTTTTCGCTAATTATTTCAGATAAATGGTGTTAACGTTGTTTATAAGTTTCTCACCACAAATGCCCGGAACTTTAATTCCATGAAAACGACAGCCCGTGCTCGTGACAATGAACAATTGTTCATTTCTGGTCTAAAGTTATTAACCTAACTCCACGTCTGAAGTTGATTATATATGCATGTAACAAGCCAGTCGGTCATGGTATGATTATTCGGTAGTCTCTTTAAGTTGAAGCATTATGATTAATAGGCTAAAATGAAGGCTTCTAAGCCTTATTTTAGAACTAATGTGTTTTGGTGATCTAATGCTGAAACACTAACTATGATATGCTAGGGATATTCCAGATAAAGAGTAAGCATTCAACGATCATACAATTAGAAAAGAATGTGCGTTTGGTATTTGCAAAACATCACTGTGCGGAGCAACAAATCGCCTTTGCATGACCAATCTGCTATTACTGTAACATGGAATCCTCGAAAGAAAATCAAATCATATTTGTCTCAGATTGGAGCTACCGGTATTTGCAACCCAACTTATGTCATCAAATGAAAAAACAATAATAATAATAATTTATTGTTTCAACCGTGTCGAGAGTTATAATTAGCACTGGCGGTGTTGAACAGTGCTGTCTACGCAGCATTGCACGAACCTGGTGGGGCAATCGGACGAGCAATGCTAAGGTTAGGCGTAGAGTTTTAGGCACCCGCGATCGTCCATTGGAGCAAATGGTCGACTTAAATAGATTGCTTTGGTTGGGGTATATGTTACGCATATCACCAAACAGTTTGCCACGGACAGCGATGTTCGCCGAGGCAGGTAGTCGGTGGAAGAAAGCCAAGGGTGGTCAAGCTCAAGCCTAGCATGAGGGTATGAAAACCCTAACCGAGAGTCTAGTTCACATAGGTCCCGTTAGGCTCCCTGGCGGGGGACCTCGGGATGACCGTAAGCGATGGTTAGACATTGAGTGTTATGGCCGAGTTTCGTAAACAGTGGTGTTCGTGCATCTTTTAAATTTCTCTGCAACATTAATCCACTGAAATTCTAGATTTTCTCTTTGATCCTACTTCTGAAATTTCCTGTCCTTCTCCCAATGTTATCCAAATGCGCAGCCAAAAGACAGCAACCAAAACCGGCACACAAAAGTGCATGATTCATGGTTGTACAAACTGAACTGGACTGATAATATATCTGTAAACCAGCCAAACGATATCAATTGCAGTATATATTCAAATGTGAGTACTTCACATTAATTTGGATGTAGTGTTTATACAAGATATCACGGTACAAACATCTTAATATATACATTGCAATAGAATCGACTATGGGTTAATGAATAAACTTGGGGTCGGTCCTTTCTGCCCACAATTTCATTCCGCTGTCTACTCCACATTGATGGAGTCTGATAGGATGACCGTACGAGGATTACCAAAGTTAGAAGCAGTTTTGGGTGATCATTTTTGAGCACTGGAATGAATTTTTAACCTTTTGGAAAATAAGTGACTGTGACATGTCTCACGAACGTCAACAGAAAGTCAAGGGTACTGAGACTAAGACCTGACAGGAGAATAAGAAAACCCTGACCAAGGAACATGAAGAACCTCGGGATCAGTATAATCGATAGTCAGAGACACTGAGTGAAATCATTTAATGTCGCAAGCAGGGAAGGTTGTGCATACACACATTCGTTTATGTTTATCTTGGAATTGCTTTCCACTTTGTAATCCTTCCGTGTACTTTTCCATCTCAATCAACTGTCTCAACCAGGACCGCCGAGTAAGATTAAAGACTAGTGTTTACATAAAGTAAGCTGAATTTATTAACACTCCATATTGTTTGAACGAAAATGCGATTACCGGTTTTACCTTCTTGACCGTGCCGACTAATTGATGGCATCAGCATTAGGATTTTTATTGTCGGCAGATGATGTTTTACCAAATCGTCATAGAAGCGTTGCACGACTGACGGTTCTCGGTCCACCATTCGCTCCATCATATAGCGCAAACACTGTGAAAGCAAATGGTCATACCTTGAGTAAACTATGCGAATCTGTGAACGAAATCACTAAAACAGTATTGCTTTCTCAGCCAAACTACAATGTTTTGTTTATATTCAGTATCAGTGAGAAATTTGACCTTTGACGAAGATTACGATGAGCGAACTAATCAGCAAGTATAACAGAATACTGGTATCTAGATAACCGAAAGATAAGTGTAAAGCAGGCAACGGTATTATTGGCAAGCACCCTTCCTTTTGCTGCTCGAAGTTAGAGACAAAATCACTCAAGATGAGGTTTTCTTTAATTCTAAAATTTATAAATATTCCAATTTATAGCCCCTTATATTGGAAGCTTTTTACCCAGTTAAGGGATCTATCAAGGTGACCAAATGAAATATCTACGTTTAATATCAATACGCTCATTCCACATAGTATGCGCTGCGCTGCAAAACAATTTGGGACTAGACACTGTCGGATTTCAATCCCAAACTATTGTTTCAGAAAAGTGATATACTTCACATTAACATGAAGTACTCAGGTACAACCGATGGAAGATTACGCACACACGCAAAAAACGCACTTGTTAGCATGCAATATTCCTGTCAGATTCACTTCAATCGAACCATAGGAACACGGTTTAGGCACATATTACTCACCAATAATGTTTGATCACGCAGATGGAATTCGATGTCACATGACTGATTCACGAGTTCTGGTACCAGTTCCATAAAGCACAGTGCGTTCTCCGTGTAGTGCTGAATTCTGAAAGTTGCATCAGCTTATATGTAATAAGGTTATAAAAGCGTAATTCGATCATAAAAGTTTGAAATAAGAGCAATTTACGTGTATTCGACATTATCAAAACTCTTGTATATATATATATATATAATGATCATAACCTGCATTTCATAAAGGAATCCCTAAGAAAGGTTCGGGGAGGACAAAAAATGAAGACAAAAACTAAAGTAATAAAATTATTGAAAACCAATAACCAATTGGGTTAAGGTCAGCTGTAAAGTATTCCTTAATAGAAAAGTAATGAATAACTGCCAGAATGTAATGTCTCATCACATTTTAAGGCGTGCGGCTATTCTTGGTGACTCCAACTCGTCACAGCATTTTCATGTGTCAGTGCCTGAGATCTTGTAATTACGAACGAAATAAATGTGTTGAGGGAAAACATACACTCCACTTCGATGGTTATGAGAAACAGATTCAGTTCAATTGTGCGAGGGTTGGCGAAAAGATAGATTACCGTGCTGACAAACAAAATTAAGTTAAGTTGCTTATTTGCCTGCTGACGGACAGCCAAACAGAAGTATGGATTTTGCACACGTACACAACTCATTATTTGAATGGTTACTCCCAAGATATTCAAATACATTCACCGCTGTAGTCCGTGGATCCATAAAACCTGTTTTAATACACTGAGTACATTCACTCAGTCGAAGCAACTTTCGAATAAATCTGTTTACAACGGTATCAGAACGAGATTGTACGTCTGTTGGTAAAATCCTGAAAGTTTTACATCAAGCTCTTCAGAATCCATCAACTAAAGTGGCCACTGCTGATATCCGCCGACATGAAAGGTCCAAGTGAGGACCGTTGTTTGCACTAAGCGCCATCAGTCATCACACGGATCATGATATAACCCAAAGATTCGCGTGCACACACAGAAGAAAAAAACTTTCGTAGTGATCAATAAGCATTGCGCTTAGCGAACACCTCACAGGCATAAAACGTATGAAAACCGGCAAGCAAGCGTGTTGGCAATACGTGTGGACCATGTGAGGAATAGGTGAAATTCACGGGAGTTGAAATAGTGAACTAATACAGAACAGAAAGCAACAGTGGATTCAGAAAAACTGCAAAAGAGCGTACACATGTTTGTTTGTTCGTTTAAAAAAAACAATTGAGTGCGGCATTTATTCACAGGTCATAAAGTATCATCAACAAAATCTGCAGAACCATGCTAAACCAAGAAATCAAAGAGATGAATTAGGAACTGAGCCGTGAGTAAGTGCATGTTCAAGGATATTTTTTGTCTTATTACCGTATTCAGATAGAGTTGTTTTCACTACTCGATCGATTGTTTGGCAACATTCGCCAGGACGAACAAATGTGTGACACAAAATTCGTTTCTGTTGTGTGAATAAAATCGTCAGCCGAGATCGGGCACAGGTAAGGGTCTAACAAAATCAACCGTTCACTTGTATTGAGTTGTCGGCGGGATCCATTCCCATCAGACAGCAAGCGACTCAAACAAAAATAACATGGCGTTAGGAAGGCTTTTTGTTGAAGCATTTCAGAGTGGTCTGTGGGTATTAGTGCAGCATTCAAACACAACCTCCATTGGAAAAATTATGTGCTCCAAAAAAGTGCATTAGATAAGTGCCAAGAGTGCGACCGTGCAGCCATTCATTTTGGAGTTAATAATTGCCACCTAAAGTTTAAACATTATTTCTCTAGACATCAGAGCAGGGTTAAAAAATACTAAAACTTTTGTGCAACCCAACTCAACTGACACACACAATAAGCAGACTCACTGATAAATTCGGGCTAGCGTTCTTAAAAGAACAGTAAAATGCATTTCACAAGCTGGAAGCGTATTAAAAAATGAGGATCATAGCTTTTTAAGTGGATGTATTCTCTTTGGATCTCACGATTAATATAGCAGAAACAAATCTATGTACTGGTAGTAAGCTCTAACAGTATTTCCTTCATTAAACTACTTTTATTTTGTTGGTTTTACGACATATCTTTGAGAAAATCTCATACATACCGCTGAAGTCAATTCCCAGCATGATGTGTTTGCGAGCCTACTACTTCCTCTCCTAATATCAGCGGGCTATGCTAGTGTATGAATGAAATCATCTCTGTAAGAATAATTGTTTTTACTGGTTTTTAGCGACTAGTCTACACAGTTAGGTATGCAAAGTTCCTTTAACTCTCCTTTGATTCAAAGTCTACATTTTCTCACCAAAGATGTATAGACAAGATCACTTTCGTTAACAATATAAAATAAAAGCTGACATTCTAAATTGTCCCAGAAATAGTGGCCAGTTGGGACCTGATTTCTGACTACGAAGGGTTGCGTACAATCGATTGAAGCACCGTTTAACTGGGAGACCCTATTTAGGATTTTTCCCAAGCCTTCTTGGAAAGAATAAGAGCACAACCAGCTGTTTTTGATGTGCAAAATGTTACTTTTTGGGCTTTACGACTTTTTCTCGCTGCTTGAAAAAAAAGAACATTAATAAATGCTAAAACTGTGATCAGAAGATAGCTTTCCTCAAAGGACCGCCGCATCGATCGAATTTAGCATAATCCGGACACATTGATCACTTGTTTGATCATTTCCTAAAGCTAAATAAAACCGAGAAAGGTGCTTGCGAAATCCAAAGATACTCGATTTGTGCTAGTTTAATCTCATTATGATGTCGCAAATAGTGGCACAAGTGCATCTACTGATTAGTCTTGAAACCTAAGTCTTCATGAATTCTATATTTTCACTCTGAAACTGACTTGAACATTCATATCTTTTCTTTACTTCTCCATCCAAATGGGCAGTAATGTGGCAGCAACTAAAACCCAAAAGTGCATGGTTAACAGGTTGAAAAAACTATGCTTGTGTGCGGAATCCACGCACCGTTTCCCAATATTTCGGACTGGACTATACCACAAAACCGTGAATTAATATCACCCTATTGATAAAGTATATGCAATTTTAACAAAATGTGAATCGCTATGAATTTGAGTGAAACTAGCAACGTTAATTGCTTTCCCACCGCACATCACTTATCGAATCAAGCCTAACGCAATGAAGGTCGATCCGGAATTTACCGATTTTACTGCATACCAATAATTCTATTCCGTGAAATCAATGTTGTGTGAAAAGAGATGTTTGGGTGAGGTGAAAAACCGTAGACTGTGTTGCGATTTATCTATGCATGTCAGGCCCTTGGCTGTTGACCGAGTGAGGATTAGTCAAGGATAAGCAAGGATACACATCCCCAACGATACATCACCTCGATCGGTCAGATAAGGCAAGCTATGATGAGATGAATCAATTCATTGACCACAATGGCCAGGCGAAACTACAATCATGATGCAGCTCCTCAACAAACCCTTTTAAGTCGGTCTGTGAAAATTCAATATGGTCGTCTTTTTGTCCATCTTTCCCCGCTTCTATCAAAAAGAGTAATCAAATTGTGTTCCGTGTAGTTAACAGAGCTCTTATAACCACAAATGTTAAGTGTTTAATATGTTGTGAAAGATACTGCATTTTTCATTGTAATTCCATGAAAATTGTTCAAACCACATTACTAACATGCAATATATGAATATTAAAAGTTATTTTTTTAATAAACAAAGCGGATCTCAATAGCTGAAGAATAACGCCGAGCAGTCAGATGTACAGCATGTAGCTTTTTCCTATTATCACTGATTAATGAGGTCAAACATCGTGACCTAATGTCATACTTACATGTGCATCCTTCTACCTATATCACACCCTAAATGACACTGTTGACGCAGTCCAATAGAAAATTCAGATTGCGATTAAATTTTAGTTCTTACTTTCTGTTCACTAAATGCCCTGAAGAATACCTTCACTTGAGGCATGACTTTTGCTGGTGGTTGATCATCTATGGCATGCTAACGGACCAACAACAGTTGTTCAAAGCTCGCCTGAAGCGAGACAGATACATACCTGTTTTCAAGATGGTGAGATTAAAATGCGATTCCCCCACACCATCAACATATTATTTGATGTAGCCTTCCATTTATAACAAAAGTTTGACCACCAGAAAGACGGTGGAATGGATTCGTTTTATCGCATCGTTTTATGCATCCCAAACGGCAGCCTTTGGAGTGTCTAGTACATTCGATGTTCAAACGGCAGAATTCTCGGTTTTCCTCAAACCACTAGATTGATAAATAACCCACTCTTCTTTCACACTCACTTTGTATAGGAATGATGCGGATACTGAATACAAGTATCTGCCTAAAAGTGAACCGACGTCACGTGAAGCGTAGGAGTAGTTCAACAATGCGAAATGAAGTTAACCGAGTAGCAATCACAAAACTCATGTAGTGTCATTGCAGCTTGTAATGCTTTGGGGATTGTAAGCACAGTTTCGGATGATCAACTATACTCCTGCGTGGTTCGTTTTGATGGAGTGGGGTTCGCACCTTCTGATTAACAGTATACTGTACAGCAAAAGCGATATCTCAAAGAGAACTGTTTACAAGCTGAGCAAGACTTTGGGTTATTTAGATTGGTCTTTATTGTTCTACAGTAAAACATTTCAATGATGTAATGATGTACATTTTCTATGTTACTGTTCAATCTAACTAGCAATCTGAATTTCCTAAAACCAACTTTCAATCATAAAAGGCTGCTTATGAATAAAACCCCTTGTTGTTATGCTCCACAGTGTCTAATTGCCGATTATTTTAGGCTGGAATTAAAACGTACACTGTAGGGGAAATGCCATAAAAAAGGTAATTTTAGGCAGAAGAATTAATTTCCTTTATATCTCTCTGCATTTTTATAACTCTTTAATTTCGACTATTTTTTCCCGGAAAGCATTCTAGTTAATCTCATAGATCCCTAATGTAAAGCTACTTTCACAAGAAAATATATTGGCAACTACAGAACTACATATAGGCACTTCATTAGGTAAATAGGCTGCATCAGGTATAGGAACTCGCCAAAAGCACATTCTCTATTTATAGTCATGAGTTGGGTCCACCATGCTGAAAGGTTCTTGTGAAAAATTATCGATTCCCTGAGTTGAGGCATCGTAAGCATTCTCAAGGTATAAAACCTTTTATCTTAATAGAAGGTTACCACGTTCGTGCATCGTATCTTTTCTAGACCCAGAAACAATTTTGGATGCAAAACACCCAGGTTTCATACATCTACTTCCCTTTATCAATTTCATGAGAGCAAGAAGAAGTACCATGATCGCAGGATGTGTGGAGTCAACTATTTCGTGGTAATCTCATCATGTGTATACATACATTCAGCTCCCGTTTGGTTAAAAGACTGACAGGTTTGGGAACAGGCGAACACATACGGGGAAGAGAAACCAATCAATACGAAGGGCCAAGGTCACTAATATGAACCGGATTGAACATTGGGGCAGGGAGCGGAATCATTGCCGGGTCGGGGGGGAGGAGTGAGGAGGACAGTAACACCTACCATAGCAACGCGAAGTTTGTTTATATAAATCTGGCTTGTAACGTCCAATAGCAGCCGCTTCGACGAATCGTAGTAGATGGCTTCTTCTCTGGCTGATCAAGACACGGAAGGCGTCACCAAGTCTGTCACATTCTTTGCCATCCAGTATATTTCGGGCGATTGAACTGGACGGAAGTTTGGACCCATTATACACCAACGTTTTTGATGCATACTCTGCTATCCTGATAGACAATCGTCACTCAGTTCTTTAGACGTACTTGCTATCGCAAGTACATTGAAATAGGAAAACACAGAAGGAGTTAACTGAAGAGTCGGGCTTGTCTAGATTGGATTCAATGTGCATTCGCTTCATGTTGTGCAGTATTATGAGGGAGGTGGTGTTATACTTTCTTTCAATCGTTTGCTTCAACTTGCGCTGTGTCCGCCTAACATTTTGATCACCTGCAAACTGTATGGTGACAAAAGCAGCTGCTTTTTGAGGCGGTCTCACTTTGTTCAAGTTTATTCAGCGGCGCTCCATACTTAAAAATAAACTTTTTAGGATATCCATTTTCGTACAGTGCCGTGGATATGCAGCAAACATTGAACTCTAACGTTTCCCTGGAGCAGATTATCCTGACTCTGGAGAATGTACTGCGCACCAACGACCGTTTGTATTGTATTGGACAGAAACTTCCAAAATTAAGATACTGTCCCGTCCATGTCGGCTTGTAAAATACGGATCTGATGAGAGATCAGTCCTCTTTTCTCGTCAATTTGACGTCCAGGAGCTGCAAGGGAGATTCGGATTCGTGTTCCACCGTGAATTTAATTTAATATTTTCTAAGCATTACTTGTGCTTGTAAGCTGCCATTCAGTATGACAAATGTATCATCTGCGTAACGGCCATATAAATGTGTGCTCTATATGCATTGTTGTAGTTTTGTATTCTCCAGGTTTTCCATGAGGATATCAGCCAGGACCGGTCCTTGTATACTACCCATTCCAACTCCTTCAACTTGAGGATAATAATCTCCGTTAAAAAACTGTACATCTTCAGTACATAGAAGCAATAAATTTTGGAAACTATGCTTCGGAATATTGAGTTTGTCGGCATATGAACAGACATTAGTGAATAAGGAACATACATCATACGAGACCATGTGTTTGTGAGAAATATTAAGATCACGGATTTTTCAACAAATTCAAACGAATCTATCAGAGTGTAGTTCAAAAACTTTTCTTTGATTGATTCACTGAGTTTGGCTAACCATCGTGCTAACTTTTGGCGGGGTGCTCCGATCATAGGGAGCATGGGTCGTAGTGGAATACCATCCTTGTGTACTTTGGGGAACCCATACATAGAGGTAGCCTAGAGCCTCGGGGATGAGCTGAGCAAGTGTGGCACTACTAATATGGCCATCCTTAAGCGATTGACGTAATTCACGCACGATGGATTGTTCCACAGTTGCTGTTTGTTCACGTCCAGAGCGGTCAACAACAAATCTGCTTCTATCCGAAATCACTTCTTGCATTTTTCGAATATTATCCTGTTTATGTTGGGATTGAGAAAAGTTCAGTAGCCTCGGTTACAGAACTTTTCACAATTTCAACAAAAACCTTCAATCTGCCGAAAAAGCATTTGCACAATATCCTGTTTATTCATGATGACAGCTCCAGATCCTTTGTCGAGCCTTAAAATTTGTAGCTAGCATCGCGTTGCCATGGTAGGTGTTACTGTCCTCCTCACTCCTCCCCCCCGACCCGGCAATGATTCCGCTCCCTGCCCCAATGTTCAATCCGGTTCATATTAGTGACCTTGGCCCTTCGTATTGATTGGTTTCTCTTCCCCGTATGTGTTCGCCTGTTCCTAAACCTGTCAGTCTTTTAACCAAACGGGAGCTGAATGTATGTATACACATGATGAGATTACCACGAAATAGTTGACTCCACACATCCTGCGACCATGGTGCTTTTTCTTGCTCTCATGAAACACCGGGGTGATTAGGGCTTCCTCTAACCGGCTCGGTTTATTCAGCCAGCCTGCTTCGTACAATGATATCCGTTCTCGGCTGAGCTTCTCTACGACCTTATTGCTCGGCTTGAGTTTCAATCATGTTACTGTCTATAGGAGGACGTGTTCTCGGATTCATTGGCAACTGAAGTGACTACACAAAGTTGCGATTCGATTTCTGAAAAAAATTATTCGACTGCATATTCCAGCCTCAACAATTACATTTGACCAGATAAACATCTTGCATCATTTAGACTGCCATCAATGCCTCACCAATATTTTTGGTTCTCTTACGTCCATAACCATTTTCGTTACCCACAAATGTCAAACGAGAGATGAATGATTTAGTTCACCATTTGGAAGCCGGTAAAAGACGTTTGATCGCAAAGGTTCTATTCTAGGATTTGATGTTAAAGGACTCTTGGCACCCTGAAATGCAGTCTTGGGAACTATATTCATGGAAATGATAGATGAAGATCGCGCAATGGAGGTTCAGACATACGAATGAGCAGTGCTCAAGCCTTCTCATCATCTAGAGAAACCCCACTCTCGTTCTGTTTCGCCAACGCTATATCAGCCCCGAGCGTAAAATGGACGATCGTTCCTCGTCAATACTGTCAAACAACACCCAATTGGGTATTTTCGATATCGAGAGTACCACTGCATGTAGTGTCATAAAGCATGTGGTGAAGATTTTTTCTGAGAGTCTAATGGAACTAAAAATCCAAATAAATCCTAATGCAGGCCACTCCTCAGGCAGCTTGACAGCCATTTTTATTAATTAATAAGAACTTTTTTGCTCGTTGTCCCTCGGCATCACAGTGCTCGTCAACGGACAAATATTTAGATTTTCAATTAAACAATGAGTCAGATATTGGTCATCTTCCGCAACACTCGCCAGTCCATTGATTTGACAACTGCTTACAACTTGCTTTTGTCTGGAACAAGGGTCTGTAATGGCTCATGGCATTTGGCCGAGGAACCGCAGTATGCAGTGATGTTCCACGGGACAAAAATTAAGTATTCCTGATATGTGGAGTTATCCAGTCTCAATTCCTTGGATGTCTTTTGATTGGAGAGACTTGGACTGACTGAACTGCTCATTCATACAATCCGTTGCGCCTCAGAATCTCTGTGTGCAGTAGTTATAGGGAATTTGTTATCTACCAGTCCACATTTGCATTTGAAGTCAATATTGAGAAAAGTAAGCAAGCCCAAACCACGCCCATCCTGCATGATGAAATCAAATTCTGCACTTTGTTTCCAACATGACAGACCGACGCGATTTTATCCTAAGTAGATTACAGGTCATTGCGTTCATGAAAGGAGTAGTGTATATCTATCAACGGATGTTTCGCAAACTAGTGAACGGTGCTGATCTAACTAGTATTTCATCACGTCAAATTTTCTGGTTATCTGCTACTGAAATATAAATCCTATAAAAATCTTCGATTATTTTGCGCAAACAAGAAATGCACGTTTAGCGGAACTCCTGTCGATCTGATAACCCATCGTGAGCAAATTAGAGTGTATTGCCAGTCACTGTTTAATTCTATGAATCTATCATTAAAATTTCGAATCATTGGTTTTTTCATCACTTTGACGTGTGATTATTGTTGAAGTGGCTTGGAAATTTCTTTCACAGAAAACGGTTTTACACTCAAAAACTCGAGTATTCTTCCAATTTTTAACTTTTCTGACTAAAATAACTATTCATTTCATTTGTTCCATTCATATAAAACCACTTTTAACAGATGCAGATCAGGTTTCAGCTTTTCATCCATTTTCCTCTATCCCCAAATAACGTTTGAGATGGAAGGAAGGTTCCATCAATCACCTAGATATGATGAACAAAATCGCAGATCGTCAAGTGGGTCCAAATCTCTCCACTGAGCCCGAATCAAATAGGTCCCTCTAGACTCTAGTCAGATGCTCTAAAAGCGGAGCTATCACTCACTGAATTCGGAAACGCATTCATGGGCGAGGAGGGGGTGGACGCATATGTGGACTTGTTTAGTATTTTATTTTCCTCTCCTTAAAGATACACAATCTATATGCAAATTTAATAGGCACTAATCTTGCGTGTCCGTGTGACTAGTTTACAAATTTTGGGATGCATGCGCAACCGCTAGGAGTGTAAAAAATTATGGCTCACGTTTATACTTACGCAGATTCTGGTGCGGTTTGACGGTGACCCACTTCACTGACAAAATATGCATTCATTGCTATGATGAGATCCAGAAGAATTTGCTCGCACCAAGGGCGCTGAAATATAATTTTGAAAGTAAGAAAAATGAGTAATAATTTGAAATAAATAATGCCACCTTTTGAGCACAAGGCATGGTAAGAATAACTACTTGAAAATACATACTTAATTACTTTGACGTAGAGCAGTTTATTTTCCTGTAGCTTGAACAGTTACCATTAGCTTGAAGATGCGATGAAAATCACGATCTAACAGACACTAAGTTGTCATCTATCGATTTTTGACTAAAACTAACCAAGCGCGACACACCATGGCTACGCTCCATTGCATGCGGATGTACACGGATCTATTGCTGGTTGCCGATAAATTCGATCAATAAATGGATGAAAAACACACAAGTCAGGCATACAAATTTGGCCGTAGACAAAACCGCTCAACCAACCTGGCCGCCTACCCGTGGGGCTACCAATCACATCTATAACGGAAATGATTTTTTGGACGACCTGATGGATGTTCAATTGCCATAGACACTTTTTACAATGAAAAGTGTACAAAGGGATCCTAAGTAATACAAAATGCGTCATGATAACCAATATTAGAAGTATTGTTACAGCAGTCAGTTGGTTGCATAATTGCTTAAAGGAGTCAGTAACCGACAAAGTAAATGGTCAGAAAAATCAATAAACAGTTCAATCCTAGAGAGTACGCTGTCAGCTGCCCGTGGTCCAGAACACACCCTTGACAGCATAATATTTTAATATGTAGATTATAATAAGATCTAACTTTTAAGCTTCTTTATAAATAAATCTGTGAGAATTGATGAACTTGGATTCAATCTAACTTGTTCTACCAAGGGTAACACTCTGCATTACCGGCACTTCTGGTGATAATGAGTGCAGCTGACGTGATTTGAGAAACAAATGTGTCATAGCTTCTAGCTTGGTTGTTAACAAGTCATTTTCTGTTTTGACGACGAAGATCACCATAAAATAATTGGACTATCGTACTTGAAAGTACTCCACTGCGACTAACTACCAATGCTCTTAATTCAGCACTAAAATTGATAAGCCTCCAGTAATGTCTTTCCACTGCCCTCAAAATCAAAATTTATATTGGAAATAGGCTTGCAGTATGCGAAAAATTAATGGGGATTGACGGAATAATAACTACAAGATCAAAAGAATGTTGGTTTCCTGTAAATAAGCGTGTGTCATGGAAATCTAAATTCAATTTACAACAAACCTAAACCTGAGCTATACAGCTAACTTTCCAAAAGTAAAACGCACATGACGACATACCGAAAAAATGCTTGCGTATTTAGCATTGAGAATAGATGCATGAAAGCTATTGAAGATGAAACTGTATTCTACTGTGCTGGTGAATAACGAAATCATTAGATGCACTCACCGGTATATTGACTACCTTTTAACTCAACAACAAGTTTAATCTATGCAAGCAGAAGACCAACTCTAGAGAGTTCTCAGATAACCGGACTATCAGTTGTACAGAATCTACCTAGGCTCGGCCTTGCAGTTTGAAGTTGTTTTAGGTAGACCGTTTGATGTTTCATCCAGAGTTTGCAGCGTGAACTCCATATACCTGATAGGTACGACGTTTTCAATAATCGACAATGAGTTTTGTTTGCCTTGAACTTATTGGTAAACCTAAGGCTAATTCAGAAATACGATCCGAAACAATTGTTATTTGGGCATTCATGGAACAAAATGCACGGATTAGGTTGCAACAAACTATTGCAGAACACGATTTTCCCAATCAACCGGTAATTACGTTCACAGACATCTCATCAAACAGTGGTTATTCATACAGTTTGCTGGTCATCAGTACCTGCCGATCGCTTCTTAGTTCATGATGAAGTAGTGTGGTGTAGTGAACTGAAAAGGCCGGAAGTACTGTGCAGTTGTTTTGGCCTCGTTGGGTTTTATGGGCGACACGAACCCATCACTCCAACTAGAAATCGAACTCGGTACCACACAGATAGAACTCAAGCATACTACTTACTCGGCCACCAGGAAGCTGATCAGACAATCTTTCTTTGTATATACGCAATCTAACACAAACTGTTTTCTCAAGCATTTTGCTTCTGATTTGTCAAGTAACAAATATAGATCTTGCGTACAATGCAGTCCACTCAGGCATCTTGTACGAAAATTTACTCTGCGTTCATTCAGCCTTGATAATGAGGTCAGCTTGTGCGTTCAAATCCCTCTTCAAACAGACCTGGCTAATTGTGGGTGTTCCTATCCCTTTCACTCGGTGTACTACCAACAAATCGCTTCTGTCAATCATTACTTTTACCATACTGATGGCACCGCATAAATGCGATCACAGCAACAGAACTATTGTGACTTACCTCAATGCTAAAATTTTCCTTTATCGATTTGCAAAGTTTATAAAAAGGAAGACAGAAATCACAAATGTGACTGCAATAGTGGGTTCCCGAGAAATCTGTGTTATACCGATATTTTATCTTATGCCAATGTGTTCATGGCTTTAGTAAAGAGATGGAATTCAGCTGTAATATGCGAGAATATACGTAGAGCAACATATTGCTATCATCAAATCTCTTTGAACCAAATAGCTATTCGTTTCCATTGCTTTATGCTTGTTATTAGGAAAACAGGCAAAACAAGACTACGTGGAAGTATTGGAGGATGTGGTTGACCCGCATACTGAATATCTTCGTGTAAAAATCAAATAGAACGTGAACTAAAAAGCTTGGAAGTACTGGACAGCCCTTTCGACCAATTTATTTAGTACCATCAGCGGTGCGAATCCATCGACCTGGATGAGGATCAAACCCGGGACCTCTTAGGTAGAAAACATGAGTGGAACTCAATCGACCAGCGGGTAGCTGATTAGACCGCTTTGTCAGTTTTTTTAGCTTTTCTCAGTTCCCACTTCATTTACTTTGTACATGAATAAATCCGTCTAATAAATAAATCAAAATTATTATTAGAATAATGCATGGTCAGGAAATATACCAAAGATCCACAAAACACTCATCTTGATACAACAAGTCAATCCTGTGGTAATTTTGACAATGTGTATCAAATGCCGTTCGGTAATAGTGTATAAGAGAAAATGCTTACTTTTTTAAGCTTCTCGGAAGCAAGCATTGAGCGAATCAGCTTAATAATTTGAGTTGGCATTTCAGTAATCTCACAAAAACGAACGATATCCATGACGTCACTAAAGACCAAAGTGAAAACATGACAAATAGTGGTATCATTTTTTGAGTAGTGAAATTTACAAGCAGTTCAAAAAATACACATTATTAAGGTATGCAGCATCGTATATTGTAACAGATGAGCGAACTGTGTAGTCCTAATTTTAAAGAATTTAGCAGCCCACATTTTACTGTTACAATTTCCACCTAGACTGGAGGAGTGCTCCTTCGAGTAGCAAACAGAAGCCCAAAAATATTTGTAACATTGACACTGTCTAGCCTCACATCTATGCTATAACCCTGAGCTAATTCAACGATGCCACTCCTTTAAAATTGTATGGTTTTTATGACTCTATTTGATCCTGCTTAAAAGTGGGTGCTCACATTTGGACAACGGAACCCCCCACCACTTTCAGTCCCCCATACTAACAGGACGAGAACTAAAACTGTTGCCATAAAATCTCAAATTTTCATTAGTTCATCAAGTATTATAAATCACTTGGTTCGCTGAAAAAGACAGTACATCAAAATCATTTCCGACAAGACCCAGAACAAAAATATTGTGGTGATTTGAATCTAATTTTGTTTCTAATTCTATTAAATTCAATGTACATGCCGAAGTAGTAATTAATTACAGTACGGGATGCCGCATAAAACCTATAGGATGACTGAATTTAGGGACCCCGACTTAAGCGTTCATCAATAGTAGAGTTTAACTCANCAATAGTAGAGTTTAACTCACAATATAACGGAGTGGCGTTTCAAAACCGTTATTTTTCCACGAGATCAGTATTTGGTTGGCTGAATCATATGCCCTTCATCCGAAGCGCTCATATCCAAGGTACCAAAACAGGCCTGTAACCGTATATTCAGTTAGACTAGGGTTGCGACATAGACCTCGCAATGGGTTGTTCCGTACCAGACTTTTCAATCTCCCTTAGATGACTTATCTTCCGCTGGCTCGGTCAAGCTTTAGCGGAGGAGATTGAGTGAATGTTAATATCCTTAAAGGAGAGTGTTTTGACACAAGGGTGGTTGATATTTCACTGCCCGATCAAACGACCTAAGATACCGGTCAAACTTTTCATAAACCTTCACCATGATACATAATACTTAGCGTGGAGTTTTATTTTATGCCATGTGCAACCACACGTGACTCAACCGCCCCTGTCTTTCAAGGTGAATGTCTGGTCTCCAGAGATGAGCACACAGAAGCAAATAGCTCCCTTAATAACATCATACGAGACAGATCGTCGTATACTACGAAAGTTTCCGGAATTGTTTAAACCATTTTAGCTCTGAAGAATTAATAGAACGTCAGGTAACACTGTATACAAACCAAGGGGCCTAAATAAAACTGCATTCATGAGGACTATCAGAGTTCACGTGCATAACGGGCTGCTCCGTGTATGATATTTATCAAGAGTGTAACAGGAAACGGATATAGTTGGTTAACTCAAGTTGCATACAACTTCGTCTTAAAAGATATAGATATATATATAATAATTTCGGGGCCCATTGTTGTGCAAAAGAAGCAACACTGAAATAAATAACTTGATGTAATTGATCTTTGTATTCCCAAAACTTGGTAAAAAGTTTGTCAGTAAGATGTGATTATTGAAGTGTTTCTTCAAGCGCTTCGTTGAAACATCAAGGTAGCGTAGTTCTATATTAGTTTTAGATTGAGTATAGATTACGCACAGTATCATTCATGTTAAAGTTTAACGACATCGATTCAAACAAAAGATAAAATCAGGAATGCATGCTTGGTCTTATACGGCATGCCTGGTTCCTGTAAACCTCCAGACTAAGGGTGAGATTATTAGGCTTAGAAGAACTCAATGTGGAGGCACTGAGTTTTGTTCCTTCAGAATAGATCCGAACAAACAGTCCTTATTGTTGTTTAGTTTTATCTGTTTGATTTGCCAGATAAAGCATTCTGTAGTTTTGGGGCAATACTGAACATCCATCCAAACACTGTAGATTCTACAGGGCATCATGAAGAAATTCTATTTGTCAAAATATTCATTGGATGATCAATCTCAGTTCAGTTCAGTTTTTACAACCATTAACCATGCACTGTCGTTCGCCTATTTTGGTTGTTGTCCTTTGGTGCACCATTTTGATAAGACAGCTGGATGAAAATTGGGATGTTGAAAGCAAACTCAAGCGAGAAAGAGAG
>UZAN01042076.1:0-51665 GCA_900618425.1 Echinostoma caproni
CTCCCTCAAATGTCATTGTTTTGACCTATGCGTATTATCAATCGTCAGACACTTTTCCTTCGTCCCATTTCTTTCCCCGGTCACCAAACCAGGTTACCCTCCCCCTTCTCGTGACCGTTGTCCCTCCATCTGATATGGTCTGACTCACCCTGCCACATGATTATCGTATGCAGCTGCTTCATCTTAATCGGATTGCTTCACTTTTTCACCCATGCGCTGCACCGTCCTATGTGCACATGTGCGCTCTGACGTTATTTCACTAATCGCTTGTTTGTTTGACGGAGCGGTGAACTCTCGTTTGCACCTTGGTTCACGATTGGCATTGTTTATTTCGCCGGTTCAGGCATACCCCCTGAGAAGGCCCCAATTTGTGGTTTGTTGTGCATGTAATTGTAACACTTAATATTTACCGCATAATTATTCACTATTGTTGGAGCCGAGTAAACCTCTGAAACATCTGGACTTGGTTTTTGAGGTTTCACGTCCCTCAATGTTCGCCTGGAAAGTCATTAGGATTTAACACTCACCTTAGAGTTGTCATTGACGACGGTATTCACCCATTTAGTTGTACATCCCGTTTTGTGTAATAAAAGTAAAACCCACATAAACGTGTTTATGATGAGCTACATTTATTACATATTCCTCTTATTGTCGGTATAAAACAAAATTCATTCCGAAATGCATTGGGACAATTGGATGTTCTACACATGAACAATATACTTGAAGAAGCTAATTATCAAGTCAAATTAATAGCAAGTGTAATAAGCGTCACATATTTAATGTTCCAGTCGATTCGGGGAAAACAGGCGAGTAGGTTTTGCAAGCAGTAGAAAACAACATCTAAGTGAAGAAGAGGGATGGGTGAATTAAAATACAAATCATCCAACGCAAAGTGATTTGAGGATTGGATGGCAAAAGACCACTTGCTGTTTTTTTTACTACAAATTGGTCTATGTCACACGACCGTTAGTTGATGGCCTGTGCCTACTATGGATTGAAGGATCATATTTCACTGAACGTCATCAACAGTATTTGGTGCCCGTGAAAAACCGAATGGGCTAATCCAAACATTCACCAAACTGGTTATTCACTCGAATCGATGGTATCAATCTTGCACCTGAAGAAAGTGATCAGAACTTCCAAATGATAACTGATTGAAACGCTTCCAAATTAGTTCTTGAGATGCAAGACAAGAATGACAAGTGAGAATCAAAGACATTCGAGTATATAAGAATAACTGATCTTCTAAATGTGCTACTCCAGAAGAAGAAAGAGGTCATAAGTATCTCTTACTTTCACAAATGCGGCATTTCAATGTTTTTGATGGAAATTGGTTGTGAATAAAGTTATGTCCTAAATCTAAGGAAAGGATGCTCACTGTTTGTGATTTTTAAAACCTTAAGAGGTAGTCAAACAAAACCACTAGTCATACAGGTAGGTTTATAGAATTGACAGTCAAGAGGCAAATCGGATACAAATTAATGTTGTGTTTCGAGGTCACTTCAAATAACCACGCAATGCATCAACCTACACAGATTATGCATCAAACATTGAGCAAATTAAAGGTATCATCCAGGAAAAATCTGTTTGAAAATAATCAAATTATTTAAAAGTTGCATATTCCCACCGTTGATGTATAGCGAAGTGTCCCTTGGTATACACATCACGTACTGTAGGTTAAACAAAAAGCAAGAAATAAAATCTTGTCATTGATCAGTACTGACTGTGCATCGTTGATTTTCTCCATGTGTGTATTCGGTATTTACACATCATCAGTGAATCTATTTCATTTGAAATGTTTCAGAAAAGCAGATCGAGCATGAACATACTTGTGGCTTATAATGGGATTGTGGGTCCCTGGGCCAAAGCTCCCTGTTGCGATGATTCTTATGGATAGTCACACCTAAAATGCTCTCACATCAATTCGGAAAACTACAACGGACTTGAAAAATATTTTTATTCATTATTGATGATTGTGTGCTGTGGGTACTCGATCTCCCCATCAAAGTAACGCTCTTCTCCACAAGCCTTCGGTGATCCGGTCCGCAGAACACTAGCTCATGTATTGACAGTGGCACCTTTCTTATGCTGATGTTACCGCCAATTCATCGGTGGAATTACCTCATGGAAACCGCAGCGGATGCAACCAAAGAATAGACCCATGCTATCAACTGTTGCACGACTCCCGCAAACGGACTCCGCTCTCTCGAAGTCGAAGGCACCCAGGCAGCATGCAGGTAACTTGTACCAGTCAACTGAGAAGTGCCTTGAGTTTCCCAAGAGACTGTGCAGCAGTTGTCTTTCCGATCACAATCCGTCACTGTCGCTAATCCTCGGGAGACTGAGTCCACTACGACTCAGGCCCGATTTGACTATGACCTGCAGTTGCTGTGGTCACAAATGTTGACCCTGTTTGCAGGTGACTAGGCGGGAATCACAGCATCAATCTGAGTGAAAGCGGTTTTCAGGCTTGGGAAATAATTTCCAGGATAACTCACGGCGACATTTAAAGTGGTTCGTCGGGCAGAGGATGAAGTCAGAGCGATACTCCCGTGTAACTACAAGCTGGAGGGAGCTCAGTTAAGGTTCCTTTGGAATCTTTATCCGATTCAGCGTGGTAAACTCAAAGTGCATTGGAGGAACACAGAGAGTGCTGTGTGCAAAATGAGACTGACTTTAGCATACGGGATTTTCGGGTACATTGGAAGCATCTTCAGGTGCTTTGGGTACCTTGGGCCATACGAGGACCCAAGAGGCTATTTAACCCTCAATGATGGCATCAGGTTCAGGCATAGATGGTGTGGTAACCAGGTTTTACTAGGCCTGATCAACGACCGAGGACTACTAGGCAAATGAAATGAACTGGAAGAATGGATTATGTCAACCGAACCCGATTTCTTTTCCATCACTGAGACCTGGCTTAAGCAGGATCTCAAGGATTCTGAAATATCACTCGATGGTTACACCTTGTACCAAACGGAACAATCAACGTCACGTCAAGGTGGCGGAGATGTGCCTTTCGTCCAACACTCTCTAATCGCTTGCCGGAGACCTACGCTCATCGGGTAGGATTTAGAGAAGCACTGTGGTATAGAACATTTTGCTAGAGGATTCATCACAGTAAGAGTGTTCTACCAAATACTGGTTGTGAACATCCCAGAGCTGCTGCTCAGCCTACAAATGAACACCTATGATGATTATTTCCTTGTCTTTGGGTAATTCATTAAGCCACGTTGACTGGGAGCTGACACCTACCCTCAGCGCGCGGATGTGTTTTCCAGAGAGCTTCAGACCATTATTCATGCTATCTCGCTAGTTCTGCATATCCGTAAACTAACCCGGATAGTTATTAAACAAATTTCCATACTGAACTTGGTTTTCTCTCCGAGGCTAAGATTGAGCTCCTCCAACCAAATGCATCCAGTGATCACTCCGTTTTACGAAGTTATTGGATGCTCGGCGTTCAAAACAAGGACGAACCAAAAGAAGAACGTAACATGTAGAGCTGATTATTTTCGGAGGAGCTTCAAACTGTAGCGCTTATTATATGGGGTTCTCATAGCCCTCAGAAGCTGGATTAATTCTGGGAGTTGGTCCGTCACGGTATACCTCACCGCGTGCAGGAATTTCCTCAACCTCACCACCCCCGTATACACCCTAGGGACCCGCCGTGATTTGATCGGCCACTGCAGATGTGCTTGCGGCAGAGCAACAATGCTTGGTATCGAAAAGAGGCACGGGCTAGGAGGAATACCGAGTCTTTTGGACCCAGTTTACCGCAATGAAGAGATGCAAGAAAACTCTCTTCGTGCAATTTATTGAAGCGGACTCAGTACAGTCACCAAAACTGCTACATGCCTACCTCAGACACCGAATCAGAACTATTCCGAACTTCGTGGCTGTTGTGAATAATGAGGTATCCCTGAAAACCATGAAGAAAAGCTGCGATGTTAGCATTGCATTATGCCTTGGTGTTTTCCACAGACCAGGACGAGTCTCCACATCCACTGGGCGTTTGCACTGCCCTGAAGTGGACTCCGTCCACCTCTAGGGAAGTTGCCTTGGAGGTGCGCCATTTGAAGTCTCAGTAGTCATCTGGGCCTGATGGTGTAAACTTGAGGGAGCTGACAGATGAATTTGCAATGCGGTTGAGCAACTTATTCAATATCATACACACAAGGATGTTTGTTCGCTGCGGCCTTTGAAGGATGCTGTCATTGTGGCACTATCCAGAGTTTGAGATAAAAGTGACGTAAAAATATACCAACCAGTCGATCGTGAGTTCTGGACGGAGGAAAAGGCAGAAGGATACGGAATGGATATAATCTTTGTGAATTAAAGGAAGGCCTACGACAAAATTTCGGACAACCGCCTTATGCGGAGCTGTCTTGACTTGTCGTATTTGAGATCTTGCTGAAATGGCTGAAAGACTTCCTTACCGACAGGAAGTTCTGCATTCGGGTTGCCAAGTCTGTGTGGCATTGCGCTTCGACTGGGATCTCCCAAGGCTCTGTTCCTACTCCACTTCTGCTTTTACTCCTATGATTACAAACTCTGGCGTGCGAACGAGGGTCCAGAGGATCGAAGTACTATGCAGAAGATCTGAACATCCTGGCACCGTGGGTGACCCCTGGGTTCTTCCAGTCCATACGGGGTAGTATGACTACTTCTAGAGCGTGCGGACTCGCAGGCGGTTAGCAGCTTCCGAGGAACCACATTGCACCGAGCATCGCGCCAAAGGGGTCTGGGACTCATGGTGATCGAGTGAACACCAACAGTGTTTGCGCAGATGTGTGGATCATTCTTGGATCCATTCGGAGATCTTCCGGTTCTCTTACGATGGCGGCTTTTAGACTGCTGTATGCCTCCCACGTCAAACCGATACTTGAGTTTGTAGTGCTATGACATAGCTCAGCATGACCGGTTAACTGGCCAATTTGTAGCGTATGCAACGTGCTGCCCATAAAAACGTTTTTGAACTACGTTGGACGAGAAGTGAAGGTCGTCTACAGGCTACTGATTTATGCCCAATTGCGTATCGACGCATCGAAAGGAATCTGATATACCTGAGGGACATCCTGAGGGGTGATATGTTCCCGGGATTGCAGCAGTATTTCTCATTACGGACAGAGGAACGCATGCAGGAGCACTCTTTCAAGTTGCATAAACTTGGGTTGTCTGGACTTGGGTTAGTCTACTGGCTCTCGCTCTGGAATTCCGCATCCAGCAACTGTGGTGGATGAGCCGACAGACGTGCCTTTCAAGCGGCATCTGAATGAGAACCTCAACAGGATATTGAAGGTTGGCTACATGTGATCGGACCTTCAACCCATTAGTGACGGCTCTAACGCAGACAGGTTTTCTGCCCTCTGGATGCATGACCGAAGACTCAGCGTTTAGATTCCCCGATAAGATCGATTATTCTTACAGTTCACCTTCAGATGGACCATATGCACAGTAACTCTGAAAATGAACTATTGCCAGACTATTGAATCGGAAGACCAGGTATAAGCAGACGATTATGAAAAGATCTATATCAATGATTGTTGGTAGCGTTCGTTTTCTGTTTTTTTTCAGTAATGTTTTCCTGTAAAAGCGTTATTTCTCTGCTACTTGTGTTCATATAACTATTAACAGGATGTGTGAAACGTGTACAAATAGTCACAACGAGATATTATTTGCATTGATGACAATGGACATTACATTGCGAAACCGGTGGATTGTAATTCAGTTTGAGAACAATAATAGGTATATGTGAACCATTTTCATACTTAAGTGTATGAAGTGAATGAATTCTGTTAGAAAATGAACATGATCGGCACATAGAGACTAAGTTCTTACTGGAATAAACTTCCTTTGATAAACTTCATCAGTGAAGTATACCGATTGGTTGAAGATAAGCAGCCTCAGATTTGCATTGTGATGAGATAAAAACCCCAGCTGCCGAGTTATGAAACAATCGGATCCCTTTTTGGGTGATACCAATGTTTAGCAATGAGGAACTAAGTGGGTCTTGGGTTCGATAATACATCTGGCAAATATCCCCTGTGATTGTAAACACAAGGTTAAATTAGCTCCTTTTCAATGAAAAAAGTGATTGCTTCAATAAAGCATCAGTGCATGCATTATTCATTCGAGTACAACTTTTAGTCTCACATTAAACCGGTTATTCGTTTCTGATATTCCCATAGATTTCCGTCGGTGAACCGGCAAACAACCTCTGACGTTTTTAACTGATAGTGGTTCTACAGTGATTGCATGAAAAACGAATATGACACAATTTACGGAAGGCTTTGAGTCGCAAATGATCATGTCCGATTTTGAGAATAACCTGATTTATAAATCAAATCTTGCTCAAGTTTTTACTTTACTTTTTGTCACTGAATGGAAAGGTGCAGTCAAAATTTTCAAAAAGAATATCATATAAAACAGAATGATTTTCCATGGCTTATTTCATCGTGTGTGATAAGAGACGAACACGAGGTCCCGAGCAACTTGCGGGGTGGTCTTAGGCGCATGCTCATTAAGGATCAATATACTGACACTTATTTGGAAGTACCCACGGCTTTCCTTTTAAAAGGCTTCAATACCTCTCGTTTTATTTACTTATCTCAGAATGCAGCTTCATTGTAAACCAGTACACTCATTGCTAGGACTAGCAGGGCAGTTAGTTGTTTGGAATATGGATAAGGTTTTTGAAGAATCATTTTCATGGAACGCATTTTGATTTCATACCTCTACAATCACGACATGCATTCAAACACTGCACAACAGTAGGTTTATTCTGTCCAAAACCAAACACTAGTTTTCATAAGTTTATGTCAATTGGAATCCAGCAGTATACTTGTATTCCTGAGAGGTGGAAGCTTAACAAACTATTATTATTACAGGAACAGATCACATGTGATCCCCAATCACCGCCTTTGGTTTGCACATTTTGACCGGTGTTTCCTCAACCACTATTCATCAATCTGCCATATGCGTTTACCAATACTGTACAGCGGTGATGATTTTGGACGAATACAACACGCTAAATATGCCGCGTTGGTAATGGCAACAGATACTGAAACATTCACATTCCATTTCACCACAAGATTATATAGTTTTCAATCAGAGTGACGTTGAATACCTGACCGTTGATTTTTCCTTTTTTATGACCTTTGTGACATCCAGGAAAAGCCCTATTTCTTTCATCATTCATAGGTTAGTTTTTGTCGTAAACCCACACTGCGACATATGTGTGTCCTGATTTAACCGGGTCAGTGGTTTCTTCGCTAAAGTATATTCCTTTTCGATAATTCTTTAAAGCGCACAGTGTCATCCGTGTTTGTCCTGAAAATTCTCAATGATCATGCTCCGATATTGAATTGACCAGTTAGTTTAGTCAAATGGGATAATTGGAAATTGGTTAACAAAAGACTGCTGAAGAATTTTCAATAATTGAAATTTTCCTGAATGATATTTTTCTATCTTTGTCAGTTCTATCGTACAAAGCTGATGACTGAATTAACTTGACAGGTAAATATTGATTACAGTTGAACAAATGCTCCATTTTTTGGGTAGTCCTTGAGGTCAAATATAGGACACTGCTGTCCGGTGGTTTGAACCGGATAAGTGAAATCGAAAAGCGGTTGATAGAGGAAACAAATTACCAAGTTTGTGAACTGGGAAACAAAATCTACGAGCTTTCTAACGATTCATGCCCGAAAAGGTTAAAATTATATTCTGTTTATTTGGTTTTACGTATTAATTTTGATTGGTTTTTAGTTGGCTAGAAACTCCATCCAACTGAATTCTTTTTCTGTTTAGATTATTTTGTTAACCATATCACGAATCTGTCCTTGGCACCAATGGACAGACAGGGAAACCAAGGTAAATCTTAATAATCTCGTCGTTTAGAGTAGTTAAACAAAGGCTGATTTTGGTGCCTAATGCGGGAAAACTAAAAATTAGTGGAATTTTCTATTTGGTTACACTGGGAAGAATTTCTGGCTGAGTTAATTGTTTGATTATTCTAATCGTTGACAATTAACCTCTAAGGATGCTTGTATGAATACGTTGACCTAGAGCACCATAACGTGAACTGTAAAAGGAAAAGGTCAAATAGCAATACTGGACGATCTATGTTCACAACGATTTAGTTGGCTCTCAACGTGATACCTTCTACAGAAAACTCGGCTTTTGCATAACGCTTTAACTTAGCAACAAACTAAGATAAAACACATTAAAACAAACATAATTTGCTAAGAGGTGTGAAATAACCATGTCACCGGGGTAAAGACAAAACACAAAAGTTGTTTTTGATGAAACAAAGATGATAATCATAGCATTCAACGTCAACCAGCTTGAGATTTGTTGACTATAGACAATCCAAAACGTCCTGGTCGATCTGGTGTTCCGTAATCAGTGCCTGAAATAGGGCTCCTGTAATTTCAACCGTCGTTCCTATGCAGTGGACGTAACTCCGATAACGTTACCTGACTTTGGATCCAACTTGCAAACATTTCACTCCGGGATTGCGTTAATAAATCTCTGTTCTGCACACGTAAATCACTCCTCACTAACGGTGGAACTGGTGGATCAGAGAACAGTTGGCTTACGTTGGAAAGCGCTCTTTGGCCGGCGATTTGGACTCAGCTGCTTGATAGGTTCGATGCAAAACCATTCTCTATAGTTCTAGAGGAAACGACTTCCATCATCAATCGAGATTGAAGTCAGAACTTACTCCGTAATGTTTTATCTCTTGGGTTGCTATGCTTCTGTTTGAACGATTACGATGAAGGGTTTTATGCGAACATCTCACGTTGGTTGTGTGGTTTTTGGTTCAATTGAATCGTGCATGTTGAAAGTAATTATGTTGATGATATTAATCTCTAAATCAATTGAAACCAATTTCGGTAAATAAAATGTTAGCATAAAAATTCTTGATGCACGTTTCGTGTACGAAGCTTGACTTGTTTGATCGAAATTATTGATTTTCCCCTGATGTATATCAGTTTGTCACGTTATTTGTTACTGTGTAACTAGTAAACGAAAAGTGATCAAAATCAGTTAGAATGACATTATTCATCATCATGAAAGCTGTTGACAAGAATATACGGCAATTTTATCAGCCCATCATATACATCATGTAATTATATTTGTTTCCCAACAACACTAGAACAGTGGATGAGTTAAATATTGCCTTTAGAAAGATTGTTACTCATAATTTCCTAAGGAACACTGTTGCAACTGGTTTTCAGTGAGCATTCATTAATCCATGCTGTAGGCCAAGAGTTGCCAGAAAAGGTTAAAATAGTATGTGCATGTAAGAAACATCACGCAGTTGTGATACCAAGTCAGATGCTGAAAATCTCTGAGGTGATCCAGTGATTTTTCGCAATTTGTATTCTTGGAGTAAGTGAGATTCAGTGTGCGGTAATTCTCAGAACAGTTGCTGCTTGAACCTTGTCGAGTAAACAGGGTAACATGGGAGATTTGCAAATGCTTTTGAGCAACTGATTCGTTATTGAAAAGCAATCGATAGAATAAAGTTAGATAATTTTCGGTAAGGTACGAAAATGCAACAAAGTTATTCAAACTTATTTCCACCCGAACCCTTTGTTTGCTTGATAATAGTCCGGTCACCAGTGATTGAAGCGACAAACCCTTTTCCCATGTTGTCATATAATAATAGCCCCGTTGAATAGATGAAATACAAAACTGCAAAAACACTGAAACCATTTCCTACCCCCAATCATTTGTGAACAATACTCAAATGAAAGTCACAGCAAGAAAAACGCAGTTCGTGATACAACAACACATTAAATGCTGAGGTGTTATTTCATTAATTATACTTTGTTAATGGTTATGACAATTTACAGCTACTCTGGATCAGACGTTAAAAGAAGATTCATTTTTTCCACATCATAAAAGCGCGCTTTTTTACAAACGATCAAGAAAATGAACATGGACAATTCGCTGGTGGATCTATAAAATCTGAAACCGAAATTTTCTGACCCATTCTCGTCGCGCAGGTACACTTTGTTTACGAGTAATACGTATTCATGAATGATTTATATTTGGTAATCCACAGATAATTGCAATTACACCGTACCGACTTGCATGTGTTTGTCCTGTACACCATACAATCATAAAGGTAAAATGGGTGCATGTGCTCAAAACTGCTTTGTTGAATCACATCGTCAACAGTAAGGATTTCATTTCAATGTTTAGATAGATTGATTGTGCGTAAGTAGCCATAGTGAACCTGGAAAGACATGATATCTCGCTGCAATAGTATTCTGAATTTTAAATCAAAGGTCGATTGGTTGTGCCATCGGCTTGGTTGATGTAATTAATTGCATGTAATATCCCAATTTGTTCTGGAAAACAAAGCAGTGTTCGTAGTAACCCATTTGCTTCACGAAGAGTGAGCAGATATTACCATCCTCGCAGGCTTTTTGGTGAGTTTATTAAACATCTGTGAAGACTTATTGAAAACTGAAATCTTGATTGCCTTTATCTCCACCATGATAACTATGAGCTGAGTTTAAGCACATTCGGTTAACTTTGTGTTGCCACTCTTTTATAAATCGTGGTTAAAGAAACAAGTGCAATGTGGGATAATTAAATTTGTGAAAACGTTTGGGTTTATTTCTTTCATTTTACAAATTTTGAAATTAGCGCGACTGCAATTCTTTTCTGGTAGTCAGTTATCCTTACGCTACATCTTAAATTCCACCATTGACCAATCACTTGTTAACAAGAGTAACGTTCAACGCTTCATTACGGGGGAATCTTTCATTGCGTACTGTCATGATTAGTCAGTTTAACTCATTCTTTTCATGTTTAATAATTACTTGTTGCCAGGAAAACCATTATAANTTCATGTAACCACCATTATCCGTTTCCACTATCCTCCCATGTCATACAAACATAAATTTTGCTTACGCCGGGATGTGAATATTCCAAATCAAATTCTGTAGCAGCACATCCTAGTTGTCCAAGATTGTGAGTGTCTACCTTACGATCAGTGTCTATTTTTTGGGAGAAAATCTTGCCTTCAACGCACGTGATCATTATCTTGACGACAGATCCAAAACATCTATCTACAACTGGATTTCACTGATGCAAACCCCAGATGAATAAGAAGCATGTGCACCAAAATGCCACATATTTGTTCTTTGGTGTGTTTTGTATTCACGATAACGTATTCTTCCAATAAGTAAGTGTTTGGTATTGATTCAAGTAATGGTGGAACAATTGAGCGCTTAATTACAATCAACATTACCACAGCAATTTACCATCAGGAGACATTCTTTGCTTTCGGTAACATAGGAAGGAGAAGATCTCCGGGTTCACATACCGAATAATTTCAAAGCCAAAGGTTTATTATGGGAAATACTTACACGCGGTTGTTTTTCAAGTGCAATCGAGTTTAGTACATATGAATCGATTCACGCTTCACAGAAAGCAGACGAATGTCACAATTCATCCTTGTTTTGCGCACTGCTACGTGTGTTGGAATTGAAGACTTATCAATTCTCCATCCAGTTTGTGCTTGAAGGAATCAGTTGTGGGCGCAAATAAAACGTGAGATCGTACAGAATTCCAAGTGGTGCACACTTTGAGGGCAAATGAGTGACCCCGGCACTCCGTTCAGCGTTTATGAAGTACTAATTTGAATGAGTACCCCCTCAGGTGATTGCTGGGCGACAAGACAAAGAATGAAAAACATGGGTGATCTGGATCTTGTATTATTTGATACACCAAGATAAAGTTCCCTCGAATGCGGCGATACAGTGTGGAATACACCTGCAGTGATTCCAGTATTTCCGCATAATGCTTGAAATGCAGTACCCTGACCATTTTGGAGACGTTGCAGACTCTTCCGATCGAGTTACAGCCATGGATTCTACGTCTGAATCGCACAATCCATGTATGCATATTGATGAAAACCGTGAAAACAGCGCACGCTCAAATTCGCCAAATACTCGCTTTAGCAAACCAACAGGTCTTATAGCGGGGGACAACGCCCAGGAGCAGTTTAAAGAACAACTTAGGTCGTCTTGGACAATAACACCGAGATCCTTCTCATTCGAGACATACGGAAGTTGTTGATATCCCAAGAAATAAAGAAACCGAGTTTTCTGTCGACGGGATATTACTGTATATTTTGATGTCGTTTCTTATCGACTATTGATAGGCAGTATAAATTGTTCTCTGAAGTGCTAGCAAGTCCTCTGGTTTTGTCCCCGTTTTCCATACTTTTCAGTGTTTGTGGTCCCAGAATGTCCGTTAGGTTGTTTATAAAGCCAAAGAAAAATTTAAGGCCAAGCACGGATCCCTGTGGAACTCCTCGTTCCACGCTAATGGGATCAGAAAGTGACCCAGAAGCGCGAACCACCGTGGTGCGTTGTAGTAGAAACTCTTCTACCTAGTGCACTAGTCCCCGAATTCCATAGTTGTATACTTTCCTCAGTAGTTTTGTGTAGTTTACCCGGTCGAATGCTTCAGAGAAATCGAGGTACATGACGTCCACTGCATCACCGTGATCAGCTGCTTTCGTCTACTATTCTCGGGCCAAATACACGTTAGTGGTACACGATCACCTGCGACAAAACCATATAGATCAGGGTATAACACGTCTTTTACAAGTGACTCATTACATTGCCTCAACAATGGATTCCATGACTTTGGATAATACAAGGAGGAGATTAACGGGGCGGTAGTTAGCTGGAACTAGGACAATCACTTTGGTATTTTGGAGAAACGAGCCCTTGTTTCCACGTTTGTGTGAGCATAGTTATTTTGAACATTTCTCTGAGTATCCTTCAAAACCTTACCCCTGAGCTACACAATCGACGGGAATCACCTTGTGTTAATGGCTCAATCAATTCACAGTATCAACCTTGAATTAGCTCATTGATTGATTAGAGGCACCCGGAACTCTTGATACACACAAACAATGAACACCCAACGATCTCCCAGGGAGTGAAACCCACATCGAAGAACATCAAGGGTGCCTGTAGCCTCTGAATAATCAAATGGGCTAATCCAAGCTTGATACTCTAAATTTCGCTTAGTGGTTGAGTTAAGTTACTCGCCATTTGTGATGTGCAGAAGTGTTTTATAAGTTATTTTATTACCAGGCATAGTAGCTTCGGTAGGATAACTCATTGTTTGCAACCCCACTCTATTTAATCATTCGATTGAAGAAAACTCTGTTTAACTGTAGTATATGGAATATCGTCTCAATGATTATCCACTTACAAGTCAAATGAAAATCATTTGAAATCTCCTTATTTTTGACATTTTTGACTATGTCAATGTCGGATTATCTGGGTGGGTCTCGTTGAAATACATTCATTCTGATTCATTTTGAATAAGTTTATGTGCAATGGTAATGGCAGTCAGTCTTAAATTCATTGGATGAATAATACTTGAAATAGTTCGTAAAATATTTGGTTTATTGTTTTAATTAGCAATGCATACATATGTATTGAGCTGAGTACTTTAAAGTTCAGCACATGAGTATGCTGTAAAGATTCGGAGAACTAAGAGAATTCATCGGCTCATCACTTCTAAGTGGTCAGGTCAGAGGTGGTCCGTCATTGTTATATATGTATAATTATATATATAAAAATATATATAATTAATATCCGAAAATAATTATAAATACATGTTTCCAACCTGTTATTTCAAATAATTCTGTGGATGTTATTTGTATCATCAGTTTAAGCGAACGCATGAACTATTTGACAGTCTTTTTTTAACACGCTGTGAGTAAATCTAGTGTTTACCGTTGGACATGGTACACCAAAATATCCGCTAGACTGTTTTTTAAAAGTAGGAACAGGAAGGTTGGACCAAATCATAAATGTTTCAGTAGTTTATAGTAAACGTATTATGAGTTCCTGCGAGCTCACCTCGATGAGTCTATTAAGGGTTTTGAAAGACTTAAGTTGTTCTATTGCTGGAAATTGAGCCGCGGTTGCTGGCTAGGCTTTTTTCACCCAGAATTAAGCCTTGTGGGATTGTGTTCTCTAATGCTGTTGGTTGAGCACCGGTTAATTGACCTTTGTAGGTTGTACTACCAGAAAGCTAGTGAGAAAATGTCTTTGGACGGTAGCCCGAAGATTCCTCTAGGATGTTTGGTAAAGGTATATTGCGGTAGGGTTTGTGAAGTTCAAAAAATCCTTTCTTCTTTGTTTCCGGGAACAGGCAGAATCTGTTGATATACTACCTGAGGTAAAACCCTGACAGCAAAAGATGAATTTTATTTTTGCGGAGCATTGGATCAAGGAACACACAATCCAGTTTGTCAATCGTCATGTTGGTTTTCCGTCTTTGATATAACTATTGGGAAAATTAACATTTATTTTGTGAAGAAAAAAGCCCGTAATTCAAAAAATTGTGACGCAGTCGGCCTACAAATAACCCTTTGCATTGGTTTGGAAATACACAACAGAACACTAATAAGACTAGCAGAATAGCAGGAAGTTTCGAGATTGGTGAAGTGTAAGCACATATAAGATTGATATCAGTACACGGCTCCCTTGAGCTCGGCCAATGAGAGTAAACGGTCATCTATAATTTAAAGAGACCAAATAATGTCTGAAAAATTCGAATAGAAAAAGCCACCTGAGGAAATTATTGTGAAAAGCAATTATGGATGCTGGGTGCACATGAGATATGACGCAAATGACAAAAATCATAAGAAGAACTGGATTAAACCTTCATCTATATCTGTATCTACTGCTACTGAAAGGGAAGCTATATCGGCAAACAAACAAAATGTTTGAAAACAACAATGATCACACTGATCACCCTGAAACCCCCAGATGGATTCATTTAAAAATTAGTAACTTCCTGATGGAACGTTACACTCAAATTTGCTAACCTCCNNCCTTTCTTGTCGATTCTGGGTGAATTGGGTTTTCATGAAGCAATTTCTTTTGTGTACTAATTTTTGCACTTCTTGTGAGGCAACTTAGAGCGCTGAAACGTTTTCATCGGCGCCGTTCATTTAGTTACTCACGAGTAGCCTAAAAAAAAAAGTTGTTCAACGACCCAACTCTTGGTTCAATGTTTAATTCATTGGGAAACGACTGCGTGCAATGAAACGTCGGTTTCTTAAACCATTTGTTTGGGAACCTGCCCATTCAAATATAAATGGGAACGATCTACAAAAGTATCATAAATATTCTCATTGATACACCAAAATAGGAAAGTTTGTTTACAAAACAAATTTCTCTTTTTTTCCTCAATATAAAACTTAATCTACAACGGAAATGTTCATTGCTGGGAGAACACTTTAAAAACACAGAAGCTAAGAAAACGCCCGTTAAAATTCCTTTGCTACTGTATTTCGTAACGATGCGGAATATTAATATGTTTGAACATTTGAAAACAGAATTTATCATACGCAATGCTCTCAACAATTGTGTTGCCTGAGACCCAGACATGCATCCAATTATTCGGCGAATGTACTGCAAACTGCCAATTACCCAAAACTCAGTGAAAATGATTACGTTACAGGACATGTTGGGGACCCGATTCCTTCGTGAAACGATTTGAACACAAACGGGCATAGCAGAAACCTCAAACATCAGAGAAACTAATTGATCCAGTGAGTTTATAATAAAAACCGAGAAATATACTCCTATTTTAGTTCCAGTATGCTCATATGGTTTCATCTGTAACAAGAAATAATAAATTGCATAGAGCGATTTCAATAAGACCCAAATCGTGTTTTCCCGTTAAACGTATTATAGAAATAGTTGCCAGATGTGGAAACCGAGCCCTAGAATCCATATTACCACTCTTCCGATATGGTTTCGCGATTGTCACTAGATTTTGACGGCTTGTAAAACAACTCTGGTCAACAATTGTTATGAAGGCCTCGAAACGCAAGCCATGAAAAAAACAGTTTAATAAACGAATAATCTAGGATTGGTTGAATGTGTTGAGAGCGAAATATCGTTTGTTCTGTCAAGGCTAAACAAAGGTCCTGGAATAGTCTTTGCAAATAAATCAAACTATATCAGCCAGATGCACGCCCCAGGAGAATAAAAAAAAATAGCTGATGAAATCGGTGAATCAGTCGAAAGAAAATGATCTCTGGATAATACGCTCCCGTAGTAAGAACGGACAATGGCACATTTGATCAAATCTGACCAGCTGGAATGGTGGTCCCAAAATCCATGGCGTACAAATTTGTGCAACCAGTACCTATGCTCCATTGTGCGCCGGTTTGGGTTCATATCTTTTGGCTGCCCGTTTGGATAAACATTAGGAGAAAGATGGGAAAAGTTAACGGGAGGGTCAAGGAAAATAATTCGGATTTCATTTGGAGACTAATTGAGACGCTTCACGAACACCACTGTTTACGACACAGCCATATCACTCAGTGTCACCAACCATGGAGTACGATAATATATCGTGATCCTCATCCAGAAAGCCTAACGAGATCTATGTCATCCAGACTCATTATTTGGGTTTTCATACTCTAATGCCAAATCTGTTCGTGTGAGAAAGGATATTGTGACCAAACGACCAAACGAACGAGTCCGCGTACACCACTCGACCTTGCTGATAAGCGCGTTGATTAGAACAACCAAGAGTACAATCGCTTCACACCTAGCGGAGTCAAAACACGAAGATAATATTTTCGAGGCGTTTCGTCCCATCCACATAGTTTACAGTCATCAATCTAAGGCGGTTGGGAGTCGTATGGTGAGAGAGATCGCAATGGGCTCACAAAAAGCTTTTGTTCACTAAAAGCAATTTGTAAGACCACTCTGCCTGCCATGGCCAACGCCACACACGACATACTTAACCCCCTCACTCCCGCTGGCTCCAAATGACTCTAAACAATGCCTATTTCTGATGACTAATGTGAGCAGCATCCAAACATGGAACTGGAATAATTAATATTCAACGAAAGGCGAAACGAAATGTTATCCTATCAAGGCCCGGTATGGGCGGCTGAAATTTCATTGTGAATATACCAGATTATATCAACGAGATCAACCGCACATTCTAAAAAGTCAGCCACAATCATTCTGTAGCTACAGGGATTGAAAAAACATCGCTTACCTTGATTCCTGAGCGATTTTTTCAAAACTGCATATTTATTGAAAGCAGCAATTTCCAATCACGCATTTGAGAGAGAGAGAAGTCGGGAACTGAAATCTGCACAATGCATTCATCGTCATTTCGCTGCTTATGTACATGCATATACCGCAGTCGCGGTTCGGTCTGAGATGGTGAAATAAGAATTGTTAGACAAAACCAAGATTGATTATTTCAACCGGCAAGAGGACAAGAGGACATGTAAACCGATAAAGGGCGGGGTTCAATAGCCAAGGGGTGATTATTTATCTAAACGAGTCTTGAAAATACAAATCCGATTGTGAATGGCGAAGTGTTGCTCCGGGTCACCATCCAGTCATCTATCTCCCCAAAAGTCCAGTGAATGTAAATCAGAGATGGGTCATCTATGTATGAATGCAAAACTAATTTATCCGAGTCATTGTTTTGTTTTCCACTAGAAGAAAGTCAACTGATATCGATTAGTGGATATTAAAATGTACTACTTCTGTTTGGAGAATCATTTCGTTTTCCAACAGAAAACTTGTGAACATGTGATTCAACCATTTTCTGTATCTGCACCATCATTTTTCATTTCCAGACAATAATCCTGAGGATGAAAAAGTGTGACCAGTTCAAGTAGTTAAACAAGTGAGCTTTCACACGAAACGATTCAACAGAATGGTGTGTTGAACTATCAAGTGTTTGTCTGTAACACTCCAATGCCGGAAATTGTTCATATAGGACAGTTTCAGTTGTGAACGCTTGGATTTGACTGGAGAGTAACGGTGCTAAATTTGGGTCCGTTTCTGCCTGACCCTAATAGCTCTGTGAGAAGGCTTTCCTCAGGCGGCATCAGTTCATTGTGAAGGTCGTGTTCTCGCGTTCCCCAACTCAGCCATACTGTTCTACACTTGAGTTTCTACGAAGTACATGTTGCATTCGCTCCGGTCTCTATTTGATCGGACCTTATATCTTACCTTACCTGTACAACTCAGTACGAACTGAACTAGTACGTTTGGCAAGCATCGTTTTATTTCTGGTGATTTCCTCGCGGTAAACGATTTGATGTACTCCGAGGACGCCGTTCACTTTTACTTGAGAACCATTGGCTAGCCGCTGATAGGATTATCAGTTTTGTTCTCCGAATTTTGCATGGAACACCGTACAAATGAGACACACATTTTACCGGAGAGTAAACCCAGCGAGTGTTTGATTGTGCTATGACTTAAATCATAATATCGCTTTGCGTTTCGTGCAAAAAGGCTGTTTTACGCTTCGTTTGAGGCGATTTCAGTGGAGGTAATCATAAACTTCGATTCCTTTACATTAGCGCACAAATTTGGCCTCGAGCTTTCTATTGGTATTTGATACCTGAGTCAGATTGTTCAGACATCGACATTCATCAGATGCTTCAAGTGAGTATTGGAGGATTTGGTTCAATTTGAAAGGTGTATTCGTTGTAAACATAGCAAATAAAGCGTTAACTGAAAAGCTAGGACGCACTGGACAGCTGTTTTGATCTGGTTGGGTCTCTTCAGCAGTGAGAATCCATTGACCCAACTGAGGATCGAACCCGGGACCTCATGTGCAGAACGCAGGCGAGATACTTACTCGGCAAAGCCGATCAGACCGCTTTTCATTTTCCGTTTACATGATATATATATATATATATATATATATGTATATATATATATATACGACGAACACACCGTTGAAATTGAACCAAATCCTCCCATACTCACTTGAATAAGTAGTCAGGTTCTGCAAGTTACCCACAGAGTCATAACCCTGGAGGCCAGTGCTAAGATGAGCAGGGTCTTTGGCTCGCACCAAGCTCGCAAAGATGGGTTGCGCTTTATCGTGTAAATGGAAAATGAAAAGCGGTCAGATCAGCTTTCCCGTAATCGAGTTGCTAGCATGCTTGCGTTCTGCCCATGAGATCCCGGGTTCAATCCTCAGTTGGGTCGATGGATTCTTACTGCTGAAGAGACCCAAACAGGTCGAAACAGCTGTCCTGTGCGTCCTAGCTTTTCAGTTCACGCTTCGTTTGGTATATGCACGACGAATACACCTTTGAAGTTCATCAGATTTATTCTGCATATAATAATTTTACTTGTGCATAACTGATTGAGCTTGACACTTTCGTAAATGCGCTTGGTTGTGAACTACCGTAACGGCTGTTGTGCTGTGTGTCTTTATGTTTGGACAGTAGGCTATTATGTTATTTCATCGGGTCAAGATGCTTGAGCTAGACCGCTGTATTTCCAAACAGCTAACCAAGCTATTTCACAAACTAAGTTGTCTCGTGACTTATTCCACCTTGTTCCATTGGCCAATGTCATGTTCACTGTAGCTGGCCTTTCAACTGACTGATGGATGATGCCTCTTCTAATCAGGTCATAATTTTCCATAGAATGTCTCATGATTCGGTGGGTCCCACAGTAGCGGCAGCATATACATGGCCATTTTCTACTCATTTGCGTGGATAAGGGTACCGAAATTGAACTACGTGACTGGTATTTTGTCTTGCCCCTTCAAAGTCTAAGAACGTTGGTGGATAATGTTGAAATGCATCCCAACCAGCGTATAACAAACATTTCGGAATGTACTGACATCTGCTCAAGGGGCCCTTGAATTCCTGTCGTGCTTTCCCAAATTGAACAACTGTTTTCGTTTTCTGCATTGGATTCCATTGACGGTAAACGTTTACATCAATTCACCTATTTTTCAAGGTCAAATGCTGACCTTTAATTCCTACTTTGTGGAATCCATCAATGTTTCCGCGAATAACGTTGGAATTTCAGCGTTTTCGCAATCCGTGAGGAATGGTTAAAAACGGGTGAGAAATATACTATAAGGTCACCATAAAACGCATTGGGCTGGCTGGCAGGTTGCGCTTCGGCGAAGTTCTATAAACGAGAGGACCATTCCGTCCATTTGCTCGAGTAGCATTCGATCACTTGTAGGAAAAATCGATGACGTCCAGAATCTGATGCAACAAGAACAATGCAGAAGTTTGGGGATTATGTAACTTCAGGAAAGCTGGTTACACCCAGATATTGAGGATAATGTGGTAGGATTGGACGACTTCGATCATTTCCGAAAGAATAGGGTTGTGAAGTTTCGCAACAGTGGTGGCGGAGTGGTCGATTTCGTAACTCGAAGTTGGTACCAGAACTCTCGTTTTCCTACTCAACAGGTAAAATAAATTTTACGGTTTTGTTGCAAGCCCCAATTTGTCACCAGATTTCCCTTCATTTACTTTGTGATTATTTACATAACCCGTTATACACTCGCTATCGACTCAAGACGATTTTCTCATACTGTTGTAACACAACTCACCAGTTGCATTGATCAGTCCTTGTGTATTACCGCTGATAATTTTAGTCGCATTGATACCTCCTTTCTAATCAATCTAGGCTTAGAGAACCTTGTCACTTTTTCTACCCGTACCAATTCCTTTCTTGATGGCATTTATGCCAATAGTTCCAATATGTTCTACGTTTTGAAAAGAACCCCAATTAGCACTTCTGCCCAATGTACCATTCTTATTTACCCCAAAATATATTGTAAAACTAACTACTGCCTTCATACACGACCAACCTCGTACGCTAAAGAAAAAAATTTTCTCTTGAGAGTTTGTCACGACTGCGAGTCTTAGTTTATTTTGCTAACTTTTCTGTGTTCTTCCAAAATCAGCTGTCTTCTTTTCGTGAACACCTCACCGATGCCCGGTTGAAACAATTTATATTCGAACCGATAGGTTTACCTCAGCCTTTCTTAAGCAATTTCGTCGCAACAGTGTCTAAGCGCCCTCTGTTCAAAATAAAGCAGAAGGAAAACGCCTTAACAGAATGTACGTTGAGACTATTTTGGGAATGAAAATTGTCTTGATATGTGGACTACCTTGCGGGAACTCTGTGACTCACGCATTAGTTCTTATCCCAACGTTGAGGTAGTTAACCGTCAATTGTCTTCTGTACCTACCTCTAGNTCTAGCTTCCTTCCGCCTCCTCTTTCTACGCGTGAGGTAATAAACCCTGTTTCCGCGGATGAGGTTCTCCAAATGTTGAGGATACTCAAGGTCAACAAGACTCTTGGTCTCGATGGATTAGCATGCCATTTGTTGAACGTCTGTGCAGACCAGCTTGAGACACCCATTGCCGAATTGTTCAGTACCTGTTTGACATCTAGAACGATCCCCGATTCCTGGAGGTCAGTCGCGATCAGACCAATCCCAAAGAAATGATCGTCAAGGTACCGACCAATTGCCCGCGCATGTGTTGTTGAAGGCTTTTGAAATTGTTCTGCCGCGCAGCATGATATTTCATTGTAACTCCCATGACAATTTACAATTTGCTTAAACCCCATTTGTCCACACTTGACGCCGTTGCTCATATTGTTTATTCCATCTTAGGCAAACTTACCGGAACCATTAGTTGAACTTTTCTTGGTTTTAAAAACGCTTTTGGTTCTCTCGACCGAAGACTGCTTATTGAACGTCTTTCTGAGTGTGGTCTAACACCTGAAGTCTTCAACGTGCTAACCAACTACTTCTCCCGTGGGACCCAGTTTACTACATTGATTAATGTACTGTCTTCTTCTATTACCATTGAAGCCGGTGTGTCCCAGGGTGCCATTTCGTCCCCTTTCTTGTGTTCTATGTATATACAAATTCTCTCCAATACCATTGTTGTGACTCGGTGCCCGTGCTTTATTTCAAACAGTTTCCGACCGTTCTTAGAACAGTCCTAATGAACTTCACGATCGTTCTGTGACCCAATACCTTGTACTTAACAACAGTATGTGCATTGCAGTTCAATTAAATCGTAAAACCGGTCCCCACTATCTTTCATTAGTTAATAATCTCCCTGATCTTGGAATTAACAATCAAGTTATTTCAAAATATCTATCTGTTAAATACCTTAGTGTCAACTTTACTCATAATCATCAACTCATATCGTTAACGTTTTTATGAAAGTTCTATGCAGAGGCTCAGGAAACTGGCAGTACCGCATAATCGTATGGTTAAATTTGTCATAGCATGCATTATTCAACACTGGCTATATTACTTCCGATATTTATCCCTGAACTGGAAGAAAAAGACTTCAGTTAATTTTCGAAATCCCTTAAGTTTTTGTCTCACTACAGTGGAGTTGATAGAGCCGTTTTAGTTGATTTCGTTATTTCCAAGCATCCTGACCCTTGTGATACATTCAATGGCAGGATAACAATCGATCAAGGGCACTGTCTGCACCAAGATAACGTGAAAGCCCTGTCAAATCCTTGAACTCACTCCAAATATTAACTCCTTCCTGCGCGGACTTACACAAATCGAAACAGTGTAATTCCATATCTAGCTCGGTTACTAATAAATCGTTGGAATATTCTCACTCAATGTAAAAATCGTAACGTGCTGAAAATCACCCTATGACTTGATTAAAAATAAATTAATTGAGTTATATTCTCATAAAAATTAAAATCAAACAATTGCTAAACACAGCTAATTCTTTGGCTTCATTTCCCACTCCAGTGTATTGAGATGTCTAAACAATGAAGTTACGCGCACCGCTCATCTCATTAGATTCTCACTCCGCATCTTTTTGGAATGTTAAATATCCCTGTAATCACGTTCAGTGTCTCTTATAATCTCTATTGTGTTCGACGTCACAGATGTATTCTCAAAACGAGTATACATGAATTCCTATTGAAAACTAGGTCGTTCAAATTTAGATATCATGCAGAAACATTTCACGTCACACGAAGCAATATAAAGTTTAACCTTATGGACGTTACATACGTAAGTATGAAAATGGATACCTTTGAGGGGTAATATCGACGCACGTCACTTGATAGTACTACATACTACTTGCTTCAATGCCCAATGAACATCGCGTTGAAAGCCTCCTCGACGACTGCAGGAAGGAGAGATCATTTTCTCCTCAATGGTAACGAGGGACCTAATTTGGAACTGCTGGGCTATTTGCTATACAGATCACATGAAAACTACCTGTCCATGTCTCATGAATGTCCGCTACCTTTCAGTTATTTTCGTGCATCAAAGTCTACCATATAAACTCCACACATCATAGATCCACTGTATATTATGTAAAATGGGTACACCGTTGATGGAAATAGAAAAGCAATATTTGTAATATTATCGATCGATGGATCCTTGTTTGAATTTCTCACATTTCACTCTTGCCTGCTTTGAATGTTCCTAAACAACGCACTACTTTACGAATCCCGCACATCCCGGGCATTTTGCACATCGTTCATAAATGTTTTCCCTCACATTTCCACTCGTGTCAACCGTAACCAAACGAGAGGAGATTCGAAATGAGACTGATTTAGCAAAGCATATGAAAGTGGTGGCAAGCCTAGGTTGTGTCATGAACATAATTTACTCAGTACAGCCGCAGCGTCTGAATTCTCTCTTCATGCACTACTGTTCATACAGCAAGTATTAGGCACAGGTGACTAGCAACAACTCAAGAATGCAATTACTTATCATCCTGACAAAGCTTTATTATTACTGAGATGATCTGATAAGCCGACCTCGTACTGAGTATTACTGGCCTCCTCCCGATCATTACTTTTATGGTGGTTGTTGGAGTTTTCCAGTTCATTTCCAGTGTGAAGTTCTATCAATCTACGGTGGCCTGGGTTTTCAAAAAATATCACTTAGAGAGTGCTTGGTGCTGAAGTAACACAACCGAGTTGGAGACACGCGGATCAATTGGTAGAAAATTCATGTATTCCCACGAACGAGGGTTTTATGTGTGATTCAATTCAGGAAGCTGCAGTGTGAATTACAGTGATGCAGTGGAGCATGCACGGATAGTCGTTTATAACTCTCTAACCAAACTATTTTGCATCACCAATCTTGTGAGTTCATTGGAACAAATAGAAACATGATTTCTTACAACATTTGTGGTTGAATATTAATTGTAATCTTTCCATTTTCACTGTTTTCATTTAGTTCATTTTCTTGATTTTTCTTTCGTACGCACTGTATTTGTACTTGTTAGCGTGAACTAGAACTAAAGAACAGGCCATTTATCCATCCGTATTTTTGTATTGTTATCTCGTTCATATAGTGCACTGTAGTTTCATTCGCGGATCTAAGGACGTGGCAATAAATGTGCCATTACCACAGTGATCTCTATTCAGGGCGAATAGATAATGACATCAGTTTGCTAATGTGATCAATGAACGGGTCGAGTTAATCAGTGATAGAATAGGGCACAAAGAGACTCCTGGTGTATGAAGCTTTGGTAAACCATAAATGTGTACTGTTCGTGTTTCACGAGGTCTCAGATAATTTACCGTGTCCAACTCTATTTCCATCACGCCTAATCGTTTTCCATTACACAATGGTTTCTATGCTAACATTCCGTTACTCCTCTTTCACCCATACCGAAATAAATTTTGTAATGATTCAACAACCCAGTGCTTTCAGCTTGAGGACATGTTGTTCTCTAAATGTCCATATATGATATTCTTATGATAAAATTCGACCTATTTAATGTTCACAAACGGCTGATTGAGAAAATGCCAACTTGATGGCTAATATCAATACTGTGTTACTTGTTTTTTTCAAACTTCGAGGAAAAAACGAGAGGTAATATAATAGTCCTTGTATACATATCAAATTGCATCGAAATAGAACGGGGGCAACAACCAAGACGTTATTGATAATAAATTTGCAACTTGAACATGCGAATCCAATCGTGACTGACAAAGGTTCATGTGGAACAATTTCATTTCGCTTCGTTCTCCATATCTCTGGTGAATTTAAGTTTCAATCAGAGATGTAGAAACGGGGTTCGAATCGGAAAAAAACATTTATCCGAACCCATTTTTGGTTTCCAGTAAAGTGAAGTCAGCTGGATTTATTAATGGGTAGTGAAATGTACAACTTCCGTCGAGGGAAAATCCTTTCGGTTCCCAACACAAAACCTGTCAGCCGAGCAATGAACCACGTTTTGTCTGCACCATCCTTTTTGATTTCCAGGGATTACTCCTGAGGATGAAAAAACTATTGCAAGTGTAAGTTTTTAAACACTTAAGCTTTCACACGTAACAATTCAACAAAACGACGTGTTCACCCAGCAATTATTTCGTTGCATTGTTCCTGACTGACGTTTTCAGCTGAAAACGCGTGGATTTTGCCGGAGAGTAACATTGCTAAGTTTGCTTCCGTTTTTGTACGTTTCGGTTTGACCGTAACAGCTCTGTGTTTTCATGTTTCCCGATTCAGCCGTGACATTTCGAGTTTAATATTCTGCGAAGTATATGTCATTCTTCCAGGTCCATATTTGATCGGACATTTTATTATACCGTTCCCTTGCAAACCATCAAATACTAAGGTAACATCTTTGTATAACATGGTTTTCCTCTTTGTGACTTTCTCTTGGTTAAAGTTTATTTGGTACTCCCAGTACTGATTGAACACCAAACTCCGTGAGCACTGGATTGGGTCATGCTTTAGATCAGACTATTGTAGACTGTTGCACGCTTTGTTTGAGGTGACCTTAGTCAACCTGATGATAAATTTCGGCTAGTTCACATAAACCCACAAATTTAACCTCGTGCGAAGCTATCGGTTCTTCATAGTTATATCTCATTTGTTTTCCGTAAAACGCAAATCTTTATACTGTAGGGCTATTTTATATCTGAATCGCAAATAACGGTTTTATTCATCAGTATTAGTTCTTCAGATTCCAAGTGAAAAGTAAGGGATACAAGCTACCATCATTGCTTTCAAAGTAAAAGTACGAAGGATGTCCTTCAGGAATTTATTATTTTTACCTAACATGACCAATTGAGAGTAACTGACGTGAATCACTTCTCCCTAAACAAATCGTATATGCGTTTACATAGTGTGTATGATTACTGAGCTTCAGGAATCCCGCTCACGAACTCGGCCAATGGTCTCGTACTCTCCAAATGTTCGGATCCGGTAGCCTTTGAAGCGGATGGCATCACTAGTGCGAAAGTCAGGATTGATAACATGGTGTTCTACGCCATTGACTAGTATTAGTATTCGCTTGTCGCAGCTTATTATTCGTGGGTAGTTGTTCAGAATATGAGGTACTTAATTATTTTGAATGCATAGTTCATCACTGAAAAACTTAGTTTTTCATGAACATAAATTACTCACCACATCCGCAGCGTCCTAATCCTTGCTTAATGCACTGGTGTGTCAACCGAAAGGATTGTGCACAAGTGGCCAGTAAAATGACAAGAGCAATTTTTCGGTACATGATTACAAAGCTTAATTATTACTGAACGGTTCTGGTCAATCGCTCTAGAAATGATTGGCGTGAAACTACAATATCTCCTCACGATCGGTATTTATATATGGGTTGTATGACTCATTTCAAAATGTCTAAAGTTTAGTTCACATTCATATATGGCAGTCACGATTATTGACAGGACCACCCTTTAGCGTGACTGGCACTGAAATAGACAGGATCAGGCAGATCAATCGCTGCAAAACCCCTGGGGTTCTACAAAAAGCACTTTTCTACGGGAGCCACTTTGAAAATCTACGGGAGGGCATCGAAATGAAACTGTATGGTGTTTTCTGACTAGGATAAGTAACCCTGATAATTAAAAAGCATTAACATCAACGATCCCGTGAGCATATCGAAAAAATAGGGGTCATGCAATTTTATTGCAAAATAATGTGATTCTGCAATAACCATTTAAAACCTCAGTGATCGGGATGGCCACAAGCATTTCTATCTGCAGTGAAAAGTGTTTAACGTGAAATAAAATTCTAACATCGCGCTTTTGTTTATGCCGTTTGAAGCAATATTAGGTTTTGCACAAATTTTCCTATTCCTCCTTTAAGTGGAATTTCTATTATCAATGTTCCAGAAACGTATAAACATGGACCAATCTCATTAAACAAATACATGTCAGACGCACGTAATTATACATGAACTGCAAACCACAGAGCTGTATAATTTGCGTACTAAATGCCTTGATATCATGAAGTAGTATGATCTGTTCATACCCCGGTTTATTGAACAACTTTCAATGAATTTCAATAATTCAGTTCGTTTATTGTTCACCCTAAAGTTCGAATAAAATCCATTGGAGATGGTTGAATGGTTGGTTTCTCATTTTGCACGTCCCTCAAATTCAGCAGGTATCAAACATTTCAGTATCACTGACGCGATAATTTGTCTGGCACCATATATTTGAAATTAACCTAAGGGTTTGGGATTGCGTCTACAGTTTCGCTTTGAGACAGTTAATTCATTCCAATGTGGAGGTGAATGTAATGTTAGATTCAAATTTACGCACGAATGCTGTAATATACCGTACACTAGTGGGAAATATCTGAGCCTACCCTGCAACTGTTTGGCCAGTGACCCGTGGTTCATTATGCAATCGGATCATACGATTTGTTAAAACATATTGTAACAAAAGAACGTGAAATCTATTCTGTCTGGAGGTGGCGTTGGGATCATAATTTTTTCTCAGCATCCAACCGAGTTGTGTGACACCATATAGTAAGTAGATGTCTAGTGAAAAACTAATATTTAATTTAGGAACCCAAACGTTCATGTTTGTACTTCAGGCATTGGGCTATTCTGAACGAAAACCACCGCCTGGCAGTTTACTGAGGTTAAATAGCTTGCAAACATTCCCGTAATTCTACAGGTCCGCATTTCATAAACTTGATCACTTCAGGTTCTGTCGTGTCGCTAGTTACCAATCAGAGTCTGTTTTATTAAATTTATTACAGAGCTATCCCAATGGGAAACCACACAACTAGTGCAAGCACGGACAAGCGGGAACATCTAACAAGACATTTAAAATGACCTACTCCGTATCAACTGAATTCTACTGAATAATGCAAAATGATATTTTCCTTTGCCATCAGTTTAACAATCAAATTTAGTTAGCAAACCTATTCGGACTTCCACGTTGGTTTCATCTGGGTTCCTAACAATACCAATTTTAGAGATCATTCACTATGGGAGACATTTCATAGAGTTTCATCGTCGTGTAATGCAAGGAACTGCGAAATATTCGGATTGATGCAAACACGACTTTCAAATAACTGCAGGTGGTATTGTGAAAGTTATAGTGTTCATTGTACTTAGTGATACGCGCGCATGTCAAACCCATAGCATAAACGATACCAAGTCCGATGATAACTGTTCTTGGCTAGTATGCTTAAGAAATTGAGGACTAGGAACGTTTCATCGGATAGCTCGCAACATATAAACGACTGTGATGTCTTACACGGGTTTTAAAATTTTGGCTAGAACCAAGGCACTCAGAGTGTACTAAACCATAGGATGTAGTTTGAAAATGAATACTCGACCGTATTTTCAATACCTACACCACATGAAAACGTTTCGTCGTACAGTATTCCCGGCAACTCACTCATTATCGGGAAGACTGGAATCAATTTGAATCTACTCAAATTGAAATAGATTTCATATATTTTGAGCTAAAAGTGACTGGGGTCATTCTGTCCTAGATTTTACACTGGCCAGCAAAAGGAGCATGTATAAATGTACTGTGAGGTTTTTTTCCAGAACGAAAATACCGTGTGGATGGCAATACAAAGATGCTATTTCAAATTTGCATTGTTTTTACATTATGTCTCATCATTGATTGACTGGGGTTTATATAGTTCACATTGCATTGTACCTTCCATCTCGGTCGCCAACCCTACAGTTTCATAGCGTTCGGTATTTGACCTTTCCACCTTCTACAGTTGATGCATTTATCACGCCTGGTTTCATTCAAAACACATTTGTCCGTACCATGTGTCCCATTCACACAGCAACTTCAACGTAGAAATGGAACATAACAAGCAATTGCCATTTCTGCTTGTCTGTATCACTCGTCAATCAGATGGCTCGGTGGTACGTTCGGCGGGTGAAAGCATCAGCAGATTCACTAACGAAGCGTCGCTTTGCAAATGCAAACAGAAACCTGGTTAGTTTTCTTAAGAGACTGAGAGTGCAACATATGGTTCGAGATCCTGTCTTATAAGATCAATCTTTGAATGCATGTAATATGTAGAACACTGATGCAATTGCGGTTCGCCCCGTAATGTGCGATTTTTTGCAGTTTTAAAAAAATGGGGCTGTTTCGCAAGGGTTGGTAATGAGGTTTGATAAATCTCCAATCAAAAAGAAAACAAACCATATGTTGTTTCTTGCAGGTCATATTTTCTATGTTTGCTATATTTTTAGATTGGCATAAACAGAACTTGAATCTGTCGTGCATTCAAATGCAAGGTTGGAGACCACGAGAAATAGGCATTGCTTTTTCGATATTTTCATTTTCTTCACGCAGTTGTAAACGTTTCTATAATTTTCAAATCCTTGTCGCTATTTTGATCTATCTAGATAAGTATGGTTATGTTTAAAACTTGATCCGTTCCGTTAAATTCATGGTGGTTGAATTGCATTTTCATGGTTATGTTCAGAGCATTTTGGTTCTGTACTATAAACAATCGATTTGGTTCATCCCAGTCATAAAGTACACACAATGCTTTTTCAAGCAAACAGTTACGCAATGCTAGTAGATCACTTCCAATGGAACTAGAGAAGAGCCAAGTGCGTTGAATGACGAAGCAAACTCAGTCATGCACTCTTTGAGACGATGACCGTCAATTCTGTGAATTCCATGACGCCGTCGTGGTTTTTGTGTGGAAGAATTGTGGTAGACCACAGATGTTTAGAGTTCGTTTGTGTGCGTAATGGCACATTCGTTTCCGTCACAAAAAAGTATCGAGCGTATACTGGAGTTGATGTGCTTACATTTCTCGATTTGTGTTGGTATGACAAATTCAAGGTAATATTTAGGTATCATTTTTGAGGTATTGACTGTCCGACTTTCTCTTCTAGTCTGAAATGTTAAAATTTTGCCCTTTTATGAATCTAAATTTAGACACATTTACATATGTTTTTTTTTCTCGCCTATTCGATATTTTTCTGTTATGGTTTCGTTCTATATTTTAAAAGTCCACTGCAGACAGAGTGCCGTTGCAATATTTCTGACAATCTTTGTCACCCTCTTACTTTCCCATTCAGGAACCTTTTTAAAAGCATTTGAGTGTTACTCTCGTCAGAAGTGAATCAATTGTGTAGTATGATTCCCAAGCATCAGCCTAAAGAGCAGAGGTTCAATAAGTTACATCTTATTTTCCTAACATTATCCATCTCAACCTGGCTCTGCATTCGGTTACGTCATTATTCTATTTCTATACTTAACCATCTCATGCAAAGCTTATCTGTGATGCAGAATACATTATTTGTGATTTGTGTCGTCCCTTCACTATCATTTATTCACAAAGACAAAAGATTTTCCCTCCATTGAAGTTTTCAAAAGCAATCGCTTATAATTTCTTCCTTTGGTACTTTTATTATGCTGAAGAGTCAAGTGTAAAATTAAAACACTCAATTCATTGTTTGTTGAACAGTTTCCGGAAGTTTAGATTGAGAAAGCCATTTTAGGAAATCGAATACCTTATCTGTTGTCAACGTAAACCTTTGATGCTAGAAACTGTTTAGACAGATGATTGAAATGTTTCAATCATCCACCCTTCCTCTGCAATACCGTCATCTTTCCTAGGGTCGGATCGTTCCGAGTGCATCCTCCCTGCGCCAAGAGTTTCAGTCATTCCTGATACGTACGATTAAGGTCTGTTGTTGAACCTGAATATCTATATACAGTATTTGGACCCCTTACCATTGTCGATAAGACCGATGATGTCCGCTCTATTTCTAATCAAAAGAAACCTGTCGCTGTCGTTAAACTGTCAAAGTTCAAAATTGTATCCCACTGTTTTTCTCCCGACGTCATTGTTTATTCCACATTGAAACTCATTTATTGTGCTATATTGAGTCGTTATATCAAGTTATTTGAAATAAGTTTTATTTCGGTTCTTTATATGAAAATCTCAGTCTCATCTATGATGTTTTCCTGTGATAATGTATTTATTTTTACTTTCCTTTGTGTTGTTTTCCACATTTGGTTTCCACTTAGCCAAATTAAACACCAAGCATTGACGGTTCTACCGTCAGTCGAATGGATGGAAGCAATTATTGTGCAGTGACCCTAAAAAGTAATAACGGTTGGTCAATAACAATCCTGAGTGCTCTTGACAAATCAGACAACCGTCATCAATCTTTCCACATATCCAAATTGAGGCAACTTATTGCGAAACAGTACCAATAACAAATGTGTTTTCGTTAATGCAGCTTTGAGCGTATACCGCTGGATTTGTATTCATGCACAAAGCAGAAACCAACGTAATTCCTTCATTAGGGTAAATTGGAGGGAGCAATGTTATCTCTCAAGTTCCTTAGGAGCACACGAAGAAGTGAGGTACACCAAGATCATTGCTGAAACTTCCAACGCATTTAATTAGGTGCCACATCTCTCTCCAGGTTATTCATTCCGACGTGTTTGCGGTCAAGTTTACTGTTTTGTCGGGGCCCATGCAAGTGGATTGCTGCAACCCCTGAGGTTCGAATTATGATTATTTGTTTATGAACGCTCATGACCCATCATTGTCTCTTCGTGAAACAATTTAAGAGCTCTTATTTGTGGTTTAAGTGTAATCTTCGTTGCCGTGCTGCCAAGCCGCTCAACCTTATGCTTAATTTTGAGAACGTCCTGGTTACAAAATCTTCGTAGATGGCTCAAACTCTCTTCATTTCGTCTAATCAACCAATGTTGAGCGTCTCTCATCCATATCAATTCTTTGCTTTGTGCTGATAAATTCGACCGCAATCCCCCTGTTCCTTATATGGCAGGTATCTTTATTGCCGAAAAATGCGTATATACTGAGCTTAGTATGCACCTTGTAGGTGGCATAAATTTCCTCTCCTTTTTTCTCAAGACATTGTTGCCTTCCATATGTATACTCCTGATTATTTTCGCCTAAAATGTAGCCAGATCCACTTACAGAATAAAATACTACTACTAATAAAAAGAAAATAATAAAATCCCAAACAATTCATCAAGCACGTAGCAATATCTTGCAAGCTGAAAAAATGCGTACCCATGGTAATAAAACACCCCAACATATACTTCAAGCTCAAACACTGATTCCCAACACGGAAGCACATCGTGAAGTTTATCAAAAAGTGGGTGTGAAGGAATCGTGAACCGAAGACCTGCCGTACGCCGTTGAGTAGAAGTCATGCAAAACAAACACCTGGTGGCTCAGATATTTTATCAGCTAGACAGCACCTAATCAAACAATGATGAAGTGAAACAAAAAGATCTCTGGACGCTAGACCGCTCATGAAGAATGGCGCGAACATTACCGGAGAACATGTGAGTATCAAATCAATTATGTTAAGCCCAAGGCCATGGAGAAAATAAAAGTTCCAGATCATTTTCGGGACCCGAGCACCCCCGTCAAAATACTTCGAGAACCCAGAGATGAAGGCGGATAGCTGTTCATCTAGAGAACTCAGTGTTTTACAAATTTAACAACTTCCTCTTTAAAAGAATTAGGTGGATTTTTGGCTACGTAGAATTTAACTCAAAGGTGAAACACATTCTGTTGAATGGGCTTTTGTTTGCAGTAAACAACTATCAACTGAAATCGATTAGAGTCTGGTGAAATCTAATATTTCCGGTTTCTAAAAACTGGTTCATTATCCAATACTCTGATCTGTCAGCAGAATATGCAAACATTTTTGTATATCACCCATCTTTGACAACCCCCAGGACCTAATCTCTGAATTGGAAAAACTATGTAAGATGTAGGGAAGTTATTTAATTTATTATCCGTAAATAAAACCTAAATAAATTATCTTTAAATGTTTTTTTGCACATTGTTATGCAAGCAGCTACTCATACATGAACGTTTCAGTTGTCACTCTGTTCCCTTGGTTTGTGGGCATACAAGGTTTCTAGGGATTTTTCGGGTGTGACATCATTGCACTTCTTGGTCTGAACCTTCCTAAACCTTTAGATGTAAAATCACCTCAGGTGATATGAAGTTCTACATAAATACGTTCAAAGTTATAATTTCCCGTTACACCCTGGAACAACCTACTCGTAAGACCGGTTTCATATCCATCAGTGCTCTCCAGCAAAAGATATTTTAATGCTTTGAGACCGTTGTTCATTTTGGAACACCTTAAAACTGTAAATACTCTTTCCTTCACATTAGATTCATTGAGCTGCATATTGTTTAACGAATTTAATAATAATACTGCTTGCATTTCGCATGCAGTAAGCCACTGTGTTATTAGTTGAGATGACATGCCTGAATTGTATTCTTCGTTTTTAATTCTTTCATTGATTTGTTCAACGGATACAAATTTTATTATCCAAAACTTAAGTGGCTTTCGATACATCTATACATATATTCATTCTCACCCAAATTCATCTCAGAAAACTAGAATCACGAAATTTCGATTGATAACAAGATTAATTGGAACATTTATTTTCGAGGAATACTTTTTTAAGCATTTACAGTCGAACTTATATTAAACATTTCTAACAGCATTGTTCAAAATCAATGTATCATCACATCAACTCACTTATCAATCTTGAGTGAGAATCCCAGGGAAATATTTTTGGTATAAGTGGTAATGATTCTTCATCGTAGATTGCAAGACGAAGTGTTATCACTGAATCGTAGTATGAGCCTTATTATACCAAAAGGGGACATTTCCCATGCCATCCTGATCGGTACATGCATAAGTTTTCTAGTATTTGTTTCATCCTTACACTTTGATCCGAATTTTCTTGTTACTATTTTAAGTAACGTCACATGGATTCAGAGACACCATTTCAAAATTTAGTCAGACAAAGGATTGATATCATACCATGTTCTTCGGAAGAACTAGCACGCTAAATATCGTTACTGGTTACAGCTGGCTATTAATACCAATTGTACCAAGTTCGTAATAAAGGCTCACCAACAGGTTGACGTCCAAAGAGATTTAAAACTTAAATCCTAAAATTATCTTGAGCAAACGTGAGAACAATACTGATATTGTGGTCAGGGATCCTACCGATTACGTATTCAAAATGCTGCAAATCATATCGTATGAAAAAAAGTGTATCTGCGATGTAATTTAAAAACGCCAAACGGGGAAAGCTGAGAAGCTAGTTACTTTAACACTAAAATGGTCTAGAGATCAATGCTACATATTATTGTCTTTGGTTAAACGTTTCAAACACTTTGGCTCTAACGTGCCTGGAATGCACAAACCTGATATGCCGATTCGTCCCATCATCCCTATGACAAAGTCGCCTCGGCACGCAACTGCTTGTTGGCTAGCTAGACGTTTGGAACCCATACACCAAAGAGTCTGCAGCAAACACTTAGAAAAACTTTCGGTTTATTGAACTAATCAAATATAGGAGGCACATTGGTAACCAGCTAGATTTCTCCTTAGAACTGTTTCTCCTTTACAAATGTTCTCTTATTGGAAACAGTTGATTCCATTTGCAAATTTATCAACACAGAAATGACATCTCTGAACATCTCAGTCAGAACTCTCAAATGCACATGAAATGTAAAACCTCTGTTATATAACACAATCCACTGCCAAATTGGTGTTGTTTCCATGGCTTCCATTCTCGGACACCTACTTGACGACAGTATCATGGCCAAGCTATAGACCACTTCCAGAACTACAACCGGTAAGTTGTTTTGAACAATATCGTCGTTTTGTAGATGATATCGTGCACTGTCTCCTGCAAAGAGCGAGATACATCTGTTCAGAAGTTACTTTAAAGGAAAAACTTTAACTCCTGAGAAGAACGATGCTGGAGAGGGTATATCAATACAATTAGAACAATACAAACTGCAAGTCATACAGTGTGGGTCAAAATAAAAAAGATTTCGGATCAGGGGTGCGATGCTCATCCTGATATTCAACTGCTATACATGTGTCTCGGTGACATGGATTATTAAACACTTTGTTAGCTCCCATCATTTGCACCTGGTTATATTCATCAGACACCACCTTGCACACACCTGGTCACAACCAACTTGTGTGTCAGTGGTGCATGTCACAAATGAATCTTCATTTGAGTGCATTCCTTAGTTACCTTGAAACGTGTAATTTCATCCACGTCTGTTGCAACTATTGCAACAACAAGCCATTTCGAAAGAACATTTGAAAATAAATAATGAATGTTGCAATACACGTTGATGATAAAAGAGCGTTCAAACGAATTTTAGCGCCTCAAATCTCGTTCCGCTTGGGGAACAAATTGGTCGCAACAATTTGTGGAAAGGGATTAGTCTGAGGTTTTTCTATCATGCTTTTGGGAGCGGGTAACAAATCGATGTATTTTTACTTAATCTTTATCTTCAGTTTTCTAATTCGTATTGTATACAATGAATGGCTGTTCAACGTTCTGAGGGATACCGGATAAGTTACACAAAACCTGGCGTTTTCACAGTAAATGCAGTCTTCTTCAGCGTAGCTCACACAGACTAAACCAACAAAAATCCCAAAGGCGGAAATGAAAATACGCCTTGAAAACCTTCCATTCAAAGGTGACGTCGCTACTTAGAGGTTCAGTAGAGTTTAATCCGGAGCAGTGAGGTCACCTTCAGCTCCATGCAGTTGCCATCCGTGTTTTCTACGCCACCAAACATCCGACGCTTTGACAAGGAAAAGCTGCCTATGCTAACGTGACCTATGATTGTACATCAATTCACATGCATCTGTTTTACTACTTGTGCAGATCAAACAACAAGGCGGTTATCGCAACGCATCGAAGATCACAATCCCCGCTGGCGCACAGAAGGTGTGAGTGGAGCTGTGTCCATCTCGATCGTTGTTCATCTGATTGAGTCAGGAAACTTGGTGGGCATTTACTATCATTTGTCGAGTCTCATCCCACCCCCCGAGCACAACAAAGTTTTTGGATATCAGTGACCGCGAAAGTGATTGCAATCCGAATCATGAAGTCTGAGCTATGCTCTCAAAGAAAACCAATTCCGCCTCTCAAAACCCACCGACCAACGCAAGGGAAGATCGCTTGTTCGCATGACCATGGTGTAACAGCGAATTTTGCTTCCCGAATCCAAACAGTGTATAAATTATGAAATCTCTCGGGCTCATCGCCAAACACATGACTCATTGACCTTTCTCGTTGACGCCATTTAAATTGTTTCATATAAATGTGATTGTGGTTGCTTCAAAACGAACTAACCGAAAGCTAGTAATACAAACTACATTCGCACATTTACGGCTAGTAAATCTAATCCCTGATATTGTATATGAAGAAATAAAGCAAAAACCACTAATAACCTCTTCAATTTCACAAAATTACAATTACAACTGGTAGGTACGGATGCAGGCTCGCGATCGCCCGGAATTTCTTAAACCTTCACCATAAATGGATGACCCCGATTGATCTGAACTAGGCTGCTTAATGTGCACAGTTGTTGGTTCATTTGACGATTTGCTGATCTGTGGACTCAAGCTGACACCTGTCTGCAGGCTGAGGCTGAATGTCATACGTATGTAAGTATTTGTCTCATATAAATCGGTAGTTTGCTTTCTGTGTTTCCTTTGTGTAGGTTTTTCGTAAATTTTAGCCCATTGAAAACGTACATCCGTTGGTTGGAATTGAGAAAAATCCCTGTCGAACTCATACTTGATTACAGGTATTGCAATTGGTCGGTGCATACACCGATAAAACGAATGAGCACCGACACCTCATTTCGTAGCTGTTGACTCGTGCTGAGGCTTTGAGACGTACAGCACACGGTCGGCAGCTAACGTGAATCCAATCTAAAAGAGAGCGCTCGGTCTTGACATTTAGCGCAATTCAAGCACCAGGAACACCGCCCTTGAATTGGATGAATATTTATGACATAAAACGTACGGGAGAGGGTAGTGGTTAATCACCAAGGCAAAGCTAATGTGACTAACCATTCACGTTGTTTGCATATATTGGGTTTGAGAGTATGAACGACTAGAGTCTCGGTAAATTTCAGTTTCTGTGATTGTTGTGTTTTACTTTCGGACAGTACTGGCAATGGAAGCGAAGACAATATTAGGAGAAATCGTTCATTTTGAATATGTCCTCTACACATTTCGAAGTCGATAGAACCATTTTCTGTGTATACGGAAGGTTCCTTAATGGATTGAAACTAAACTAAATTATCGATTCAATGAATTTATGGAAAAGTGAGCACAATGAAGATTAAACGGATATAAGTATGCAGGTTATAATCACAAAATGTGATCATGCGTCCATATAGATTCGCAATAACGCTTTGCAAGAGGGACGACTAAGAGTATGGCACAAATGATTTCACAAACAACTAAGACATCAGAATACTTCAATTTGGTTGCACATAAGTCTGGTGATTGAGTCGAAAGTCATTTGATGAATTTGTTCTTGGGAAATAACCCTTTCTTTCCCGTCCCATACATTCAAGTGTAGAATTTGCTTTGCAAACGAATGGAACAGTTTCATGGATGAATGCTCAATGCCGGTCACATTGAAACTACAGGTGAACGAATAAACAACCATAGATGAACAAAATACATTTCAACCATCCGTATGAGATGTACGCGTTTTTAACGAGCCTTCCAATACGTGTGACAATCTGACGGTAATAAAAAATCTGCACCAAAGGTTTTCCTATCAGCTCTGACATGTTATCTGTTGTGAATGGCAGATTAGTAAATTTTCTTTCTTCTAACCATCCTGAACATGCACTGACTTCTTACTGATATTTAATCCGATTTGGAAATATTGTTTGTAGACAATTTGGGAAAAATACTTCCGGCTACCAACAGCAGCATCTGCCTCCCTGGATATATGATTCCACATTGTTTCTAACGCTCTTAGTTCTTTTATGCCGGGTACTTTCAGGAATACGTTGTTCTTTTGATAACTCTATGATCTACATAATTTACATAGATAGCTGATTGAAAGCGAACAAAGTAATAACCAACATCGATTTTTCAGTCCCGTGTTATTTGTTTTATTCAATTAGATCAAAGACATCGATTTTTCTCTGTCGTTTCACATTGAATTGTTCCTTGCATCTGTGCAATCAAACGATTATTTACTTTCGGATACTCTCTGCAACGTGATTGGAAAAAATGTCAAAGTGTTAGAATTTCCTAGTTTGAGACAAGACTGTCTGCTCACCGACTGGTATTGTCTGTGAAGGTAGGATCGTTCACATGCTGAAACTAGGATCTATTTCTTATTTCTGCGTTCCCATTTTGTCTACTCATCAGTAATCACCTTGTCAAACTGTTAAACAACTTGAAAACGCTCGGCATCACTTACCGTACGGTATAAAAATTTGTAAAAAATACAGAAAGCTTGCCCTTCGTTTCATGTGTCACTGGGCTAAATAAATTCTTTATTTTCTATTTCATATCAGCAAAATAATGTCACCTGGGGCTGTTAATTCTGGCAAGAATCAAGACGGGGAGAATTTCTAAACTTGGACGACTGATGATCGGAAACGAAATTGCCGACCGTCGTTTATCAGGTTCCTGTACGTAAAACCTTTAAATGCTGTATTATGGCCAAAGTAAAGCAATCCAGCAAAAACTATTATAATCTTCTGGGTTCTGAAGACGTTATCGAATATTCTCAAAATTGCTGATTGTTGGTGGCTTCCTTAAACATTATTTTTAGAACGACCATAAAGGTATTCCCATCACTAAACTAAATTGAGAATCGGGGCAGTAATAATGCGATTATGGAATCCAGTTTGCAGTTGTCAGTAGTGAATGCCATACGTTTGACATTAATCACCCATATTTCCTTGTGTGGTTAAAGTGTTTAAGTAAGTCTATATGATTTCAGCCATAAAGATTACCGAATTCATATTACATACTCAGAGAAGTGCATTTTTGAAAGTATTCCAATTTTCGAAATGGTGTTTTCATTCAACTATTATTGTGGCATATTCTAACAGTCCTGTTTAGTCTACTGCAGTTGGTTTGATAGAGATATCTCATTCCGTTCCGAATATATGGCCAAAGTGGTCATTCTGATTGTGCGAAACATGAAGGTGCTTCCGTGATGTTAACATAGAGATGCGATATCACCTGAAAGTGTCGGATACAATTGATGTGAATCTGGTCGACATTGATGCCGATGTCGATGGAGCATAATCGCTTGGTGTCTCAGTGCAACAGCTGGTAATGTAGATTATGAGTTCAATTGCAGCTCAAATGTTGATCTCGCATGATTCATTGGTTTTAGTGAATGGAGACGCACACACACTTACACACACACACACACGCACAGGTATATACAAACACATAGACGCGTACGCGTACTAGCAAAATGAACAACCAATATATATGTCATGGAAATTGGGGTGTGTGACCGAGGCACGTCTCACAGTTGTCACTCCACTCTTCAGCCGGTGTTAAATAAATCCATGTTGTATCGTGCTCCTCTACACATCGCAGGGAGGCTTTTCAGCGCCCAGTAGATCAACGGTACCGCTTGAAATGATGCCAAGACAGTTCAAAGTAATATCCGGATATTTTGAAATGGTGTCCGGATAGGTTGAAATGGTTTTCGTACAGCTTGATTTACATAAGGTGGACAAGTAGTTGAGGGATTGTTTCTCCTTCCTACGTAGTTGCGTGAAAAAAAGCGGCAGCGTAGTCGAGGGAGTAAATACCTGCATTTCCAAGGCTCGAGGAGCGTACGCCAGACTTAACCACCATTGATGCCACAGTGGTGTTTTGTTGAAACTTCGAGGTCGCGTGCCAGGCCTGCCTTACGGTTGCAAGACTTTCAATTTGCACGTGAAATTCACTGGTCGTTCCAAACTCGTCGATTGCGTATGTCTTCGTTAAAGGACACTGTAACTGGTTGGTTGGACACATTAAAGGATATTGTAACTAACTAACACTAATCATTTCTTGTCAAGTCAGTATGCTTGAAAATGTACGCATGCAGTGTAAGGTTATGCACTCTTTGTGTTGACAATAGAGGTTGACTTACTTTACGTAATAATTACCACCTGTCCCATCAAGCAGGATGAACATTTATCTTTTGTGAACGGTGAAATGCTTTTTCATATGAAAACGAGGTTAAAAAGTTGATTATTGTGGTACTGGTCAACCATCAGGCATTCATCGGTAATAGAAACCCAACTCCAAATTGAAGAGCAGTAAAATTTGAAAGCATTCTTGACCTTTACACAACATGAACTGAAATTCAGTAGTACATTCAATTTGTGCATCATTTTGAGAATGATGACAAGAAAATTGCGGCAATGTTATATGGACAATCCTCTATATCGGTTATTTGCAGATTTTCTTAAATTATTGTTGTAGTTTCTTTGCTCCCTATACATTGCTATAATGTTATGCGAGAATGTGTATTGGTTTACTCACGTAATACCTTTTTTGGTATAATTTGACTGACGAGAATGTTTAGGATAATTAGTCCTTGGAGATAATCCTGTTTTCGCATTTTCTGTTTAAAATGTTTTTCTCATGTGGAGCAAATACTAATGTTATGGTGACAATCGCAAGATTGATAAATTTCCAAAAAAGTGAATGAATAATATTACGGTGGGGGACAGTTTGGAATAAATGCTTTTGATCGATGGCCAATAATTCGCAGGTACAATATTCCACATTTAAATATATTTCGTGGTTGACATCATGTCACACCAGCGCAGATTATCAACGATGCGTATTAGTTAAATTCTGGGATCCAGGGTGCCTCTAAATGTTTGTTTGGACCAATTAATGTGAATAATGTGAGAACTATTAAGTATGTATTGGTATGAATATTCCTAGCTGTATTACTGTAGTTGTTACTGGAGTTGTTATGTCTTAAACTACAAAAAATCGCAGGTTACATATAGCTGAATGTTGATAACGATATTTGTGTTGTGTCTTTTCGTGGTCATTTATTAGGTACAGATTCGCATGACTCACCATCGCTTTAAAGTAATTGAACCGTTTGATTTGGAACGAGGGTAGTTATGCTCGTACACTCGAAGTATCTGACACAATTTCGCTCTATCCTTTTGGGTGTACGTTTTGCGGAATTCGTGAACTCCGCGTGATGTTCTGCATTTTCTGTCATTAGAAACACAACATATTTCACTAGGAAAAGACGGTACGATTATCTATGAGCTTGTTTCAATATAAACTTCAAAATGTACATATTTTCCTACCCGACAAAAACAGAGTAATTTTTTGTCAGTATTGAATAGTGTTTGGAAGTTCTATGTACAAGAAACAAGGAGTGAACCTCAATTTCCTGTAAACATACCTACACAAATAAGACCCTAAGCCTCACAGCATGCCTGCAACTAACATTTTAAATCCATAAATCTGACAATTGGTCGTAACCCGCGTTTTCAGCAATACCCATCAGCCATTGTCTTGACTTTCAGTTGCACAGATTTTATGTGTCGTTTCTGAATTGTATCTCCATGCACTATATTCGGAATTAGATTAAGGATCACTCAAACTGTTAATTTGATGAGTTATTCTTTTTTTAATGATACCAAATTGAATAAAAATAAAAACAAGTATGAAAACATCGAAAGCAATTGCATTGTCTTGATAACAATGTTGATCGTTGAATCACTTAGTTAACAAATTTCAAGGAAACAGTTGAATTCGAGGACATAAGGCAATAAATTATCCCACGAGAAACTATGGCGGTTTTCTATTTCAGACCATGAAACAGCGTACAACCAAATGACTGTTGCCTGTCACCAAACGTAGTTACAAATTCGAGGTATTTTTAAATGGACAACGGCCCAAAAATGTAAAAGTACTTTTTGGAGAACACTGAAAAATGAAACGTGCATAGCCAATTAATTTCGACCATGGTTTAGCGTAACTTATAGATGTAAGGCGTAATCTTGTTTGAGTTTATATTACTCGAGATGATTTTCCACCCAACCCTGTAATAATGTTCAAACAAAAACTATCGCGATCTCAAAAAAAGAAACTCACTTTCAGGCTTGTGATGAAAGAAAACTGGCACTCGCAAAAATAACCATCTTTATATATTGCAGTGTGCCAGAAGAGATGTTTACCTGACTCATTTTACAGCCTGGTATTTTTCATAGTTTTTCGATTTCATAGATTAATGTCTGGATATTCTAATAGATGGTACAGATAAAAAGCCGTTACATATTTTGCAAACAGGTTCAAGTAGTGCTTAATTAACCGCTTTGGAAAACAGTAAACATTATACTAAACCAATTTCTATTGGCAGTTATTTACTGTGAACCAAAATGCATTCATAAAATGTTTTTGTACATTTGAGCCCAAACCAAACATACCAAAACAGTAATTAGATTTATCTGGACATTTGATATATGAGGTGTCTTATTGGTGTCTTCGAACAAACATTTTCCTTTGTGCTCGGATTTAGGCGGCACACCGATTTCATTATAACATCGGTTCGCAGTCAAAACAGTACATACGTTGGTATCAGTCGATCATAGTTGCTTCAAGTTCTTCGCTTAGAGCAAATAACCGTCATTAAAACCTAAATGTGAGCCAGATACATGATGGTTGACGTACACCTTGATTGCAGTACACACACTTGCCTCTATTTTATGCGTTAGAGCTTTGCAAATAGCAATAAGGTCGCATTATTCCATTGATAGTCGCTGCTGGTTGCGCAACATCATGATTTTGTTAAACGATTTTCATTGTTTTCACATTATAAAAAATCACCGTGTTGATCTGTGAATATCAGCTCATTTTCCATCTTCAATTGAAACATGAGCAAGTTGTGAAACTGTTCACCTTCTAAGTCCATCATAAATAGTCTCAAACCGGTACATAGTTTATGAGAACTAAATAGGTATTTGAGAGTAAGTTTAGAAAAGAATGGCTTTTTTATATCCTTACCTCCTCTAGATGCTTTTCTTCCTAGTGCCATTGCTTGAATTCTTCATATCGCGAGCAAATTTTGTAATAAATCTGAATACTCTTTGTAGCCTTTGTATGCGTTTGTTCGGCAATCAACGTATTAGTAAGAAGAAAATCAGGTTTAAAGAGGTATTTAAATAGTAGATCCATTTGATTAATTGGTAGTAACACTCACTAAATCGTCAGCTGAATTATGCTTTAGCTTACAATATCAGCAACACGATTTAGCAATCAGCTATTGGCTTCCATGGGCCACGTCTTTGAAATAACTATCGCATTAGGTTAGCAAAATGGTTATTGCATTTCTTTAAATTAAGTTCAGAGAAATTGTCTATGCACCAATAACACGGAAGAAAACGACCATCTGGATCTAGTGTTTCGTGAGGACAGATGCATGCATTGCATTCCTAACATGCGAAACATTGGAATTACTGTTGCGGTTATGTTTAAACAGCAGTCCATGACAGAAAAAGAACAGAGTTTTCTCTATAAAGCTCCAAACAGAGTGCCAGAGGCTATGTGAGAGCAGAATTCTGTATACCGTTGGTTGGACTGACGTGTTCCGATTGAGTAAGCATTGATTGAATAAAAACATTCAAGGGAAAATTTGGCAAATACAATGAACTGGTGTAATCGATTATTCCTATAATTAGAAATAGACCTTTGCCATTGCACTTTATCTCAAACTTTTGATTGACCAATGTAGACTGTTTGTCTATCATATGCACCGGAGTAAGGCTTCAAAAGTGCTTGATGTTGCAAGAAAAGCTGTTGATAATGTGTCGTCTCTGGTCAGAAACAAGGATTGTTCTCGGAAGAAGAATTATAAGTGATGTGATATTTTCAGTGTTTCTCCTTTAAATAAAGTGACGCGTAACCTATTTATAATGCACATATTGAAGTCTGGACTAGGTCATCTCTGAATCAATTTGATATGTACCTTCCATTGAAGCATGGTCCACTGCCAACCGAAACAAAAAGCACTTATGGAATGGAGCAAGTGAAATGCCTTTTGAATACAGATAGATGGAAGCTATCAGAATAATGAGAAACTCTCATTCAAAATAGACCCCCCCCCGTATAAATAAATCAATTGAATACCACGATTACCATCAAATCCTTCATCTGAAATCTTGTTTAGCTGAGCCAGTGGTTGAAAACATCTGGATTGTCTTGTTAACATCAAAGTTTGTAGAACCAAAACATTGTGAACCCTGGTTTGATTTCCTTTATAGACGATTTTCACGTACATTTTTCTGTTTTCTGATTATATGCTAACGTTTTTCTTTACACACAACGATTCAGTCTAAGATAGGATTGACAGTGCTCTATGCTTTATGATCTTTCCGTTAGGTTTGTTCAACTCGAAGTTTACTAACTTTGTAACACTTTTGTGTTGACTGAACTCTGTAACACCATGAATTTCATCGATTGTGTATCATCTAAAGGCGTAACTTTTAGGTTTGTCGGCGTTGAATGCCGCATACACGTGCTATTTCTCGACTTGGATATTTGTTGCGGTGCAATAGGTGCAAGTTAATTACAAAGTAGTAAAATGATATTTCTATAGAAATTCCTGATTGTGGTAATAATATGGTATTAAATGTTTATTATATTATATTATATTATATATATTATACTACATGAGATGTATATTATTTATTTCATTTCGCTAATCATTTGTCATCGCTTGTTCTTAGCATCGTGTACATTACATACTGGACCCTAACGGTCGTTCATTTTTCTTCAAAAATGGGCGAAGGTGTCCCATTAATTCAAGATCCTGGCAGTTGGATGATGGGAAATTAATTGGAGCTTCATAATCAGTAACCCATAAATTATATAAATGGGAAAAACGAAATATTATGCAGTTAAAACATGCTGAGCGATGACCTGGGGATAGTTCTATTGGAAGTATGAGATAGTCTTATATGCGTGAGACACTGAAAACCCGAATCGTCTTTAGAACATATTTTGCGTTATCCTGGATGCCAGATATGACATCTCCGAAACTAGGTGCTTCGTAATTAATTTCCATCTAACTCAAAAAGTAGGAGGAACATTAGCCTTTTGTGTGCGGTCAAACGGGCTTCCGGTCAACAGATTACATTTCCCATATATTCTATTGCTGCTCAAACATCAACCATTTACTAATGACCCTATTCAAAAGCTTCAATGATGACCGATGCAAATCGAAGTTATGATTAACGTAACTACCACCCTTGCAATAACAGTTTCATATCGACTGTAATGCAGCTGCAATACGAATTCCTCTACCCCTCAGAGAATGGTAGAATACGAATGTTGTGCCTGATCCGCACGAATAATCCCCGATAATGGCTGTTTGCGGCCTTTCTCAGCTGCGATCGAACGCCGTCATCGTCTTGCTGCGACTTAATTGGCCTACTTTCCAGACCATGCTGTAATTTGAGAAAGTTTGCAATGATTGTGTCATACATTTTGAGTTCATCTTGGGGTCTAAGCAAGGTAATTTGGATTCGTGAACCTCTTTGATATGTCGCCTATGTAATGCACTGATGTACCAAATGCTGTTGGATGTTTTACCCGGTTTGAGCATGATGACAATACAATCAACGAGTTAAGTTTTCCAGGTCTGTTGCCCTGTTTCTTAGAAAATAGTTTTACTTCCTTACTTCACGTTATCGGTTTTTAGTCACATAATTTTTCAATTTACTTATGGTAACATTATATCATTCTTGGTATAATTGTAATGCATCGCATATACAGATACGACTAGTCAGAGGAAACGCTCTAAGTAATAAATTACTATGTATTAGAAACAATAAACGCCAATACTTCGCTGCACCAAATAATCTTTTGTTTTGGGCCACAACTTTCGAACCGCAACTGGTGTATTAGTACCAATGAAAGTTGTTAAATTCAAGTAATAAAACATGTAAATGAAGAACATTATCATGTTAGAATAATTTGCGATAAAATACGTTTGATACTTAAATACTAATTCGCGTATAAACTATTAGAAAACAAAATACGCTACTAAATTAGGGACCATGTTACACAAACACTGGTTACCAATGATAAGCAGTAATTTGATTCTGGGATACGAGATCTCTCGAAAATTGTTTGAACCACATAACATGACAGGATAATAAAGAATCAGTGTGGTAATGGGTGTTTGATGTTGAGTTATTGCATCGGCATTTTACTTTCCAGATTTTCAACTGCTGAGCATCGATAAATGTCTACCACATCCGCATTGAATTCATCTACTAGTGTCCACAAATATATAATAATAGCTTTTATATTATGTTTTCTGCAGAATCGGTTCACATATTATCATTTAATACCGGTCAAAGCATTCAGTGAGTCAGTAGAGGTTTGCTCGTAATTTTGAAATGTGCGAAACATCTTCATTTCATTGATTTATTAAATATTCCATGCAATTTAAGAACCCAAATTCAAGCTCTGAGTTCCCTTCCATTTGCAATTTGCCATTTGTTACATTGGTTAGAAGATGCATTCATCCGGAGAGGTAGTACAATATAGTACTGCGGATATAACTCGTTATTTCTTTGTCAATCATCGGATGCATTTTTTCAGTTTGCTAGCATTTCCGAAAAATCTGTGCATATGAAAATCGTAAAGTAAATTGTAAATTACCAGGAGACATAGCAAACTGTGTATAGCCTCATGGCATCTGGTCAAATGTTATATAGAGTTAACTAATATTGTAAACTGTTTACTTTATAAGACGTTCTATAGGCCACCAATTCAGCTTTCCGTTTCTTAGGCTGTTCCAGAGAATCTTAAATTTCCGCAATTTTACAGAACCGTTAAGTTATGACTCCAACTTTGCACTCCCTTTAGTTAAAATTTACCTTCATCAGGGAGAGAATTGAAAAACTCGCCTAAGGTTTCAATGTGATTCGTAACTTTCCCTTTACTTGTGTTGATGTTGTTTCGTAACCGCACACTTGTCGGCCTTCGTTTCTTAAGATCGTATCGTGTTAGTTTTACCCACATCAATAATTCACCCCTAACATCGAGGCATCCCCAGCACGAGATTAGCGGTTTCTGCGTCTAGACGTGTGCGTCTTCTCGTGCCGCGAACCACCGAGGATGCTCGCTCGTTGCAATCAATATTTCACGGTCTAAATATGCACCAACCTAACATCACTTACAATTCGGTCTTTTGTATCTTCCCGTCCTTAGTCACTCTAATTACCTGCGCCTCAATGAGTTTTCTAGCGACCAATTTCGCTATGCATGCCTCTTAGCAATTTATTAATATATACATTTATATGTAAATATATATGAATATAAATATGTATATTCTGACAACAACTCAATTCGCTTCGTTTACTTGTTTTGTTTAATTACTCAAGTTATTCCATGAATCATAAACCGCTCAATCTTGGCACGCCTTTTATCCTCATATGTCCACAAATTACTTGATTTTTCACTTATCCGCATTCATTTAGAAGCAGTTCAGAAAATGTGCTCGATAAATTTACTTACTGAACGTCACTCCTCCGCTACCCACTTCTACCTCCGTCTCTGTCGATCAGAGAATGCCTTCAATCCTCTACGTAATTTATCGTTTCCATTGCACCTAAACCTAGGCGATCTTAACCGCTTAAGCATGATGAATTCATGTGTTTTTTTCATAATGTATTACTCTTCAATAAGTGAACACAACTTCCATCCATCAAGCCATGAATAAATAAGGATGCTCCAAGTTGAACAATATAAAATGATGGAGGAAATGCTTGGATCGTCATGAAATTGGAAAGATATAGAAAATACCAGAGAAACCACTTCAATCCAAACTATATTGATACATTTATGTATCTTATGTAATGATAATTGTTGATGCAAATGTTTTCATTTTACTCGACTGACACGTTTTGATGAGGGTTAATCAGTTTATGCAGCAAAGCACAACTTTCAGATTCAAATTCTAGTGGAAATATTTATTTCACCACTGGAGGTATAATCAGGTTCATCTGAGCTCATTTACAAAGTTACAAAATTGAAGAGTCACTTTCCAACTTCACCCAGCGTGGTGCATCGAGGTGCTAGATAAAATAAGGAAATCGCCAACATTTTATATTACAGCTGATTGTGGCATAATATGAATAACCAGAAGAATACGCTAGGGTATTGAGAGAACGACGGATCAGGTGCCAAATCCCTCGTCCATGGTGAATATATAGATCACGCCCTTCGATTGACTGAGCTACACTCTCGTGCTTGTTCGTCACGTTGGAATTTATCGTTTAAATCATCCATATAACGAAGCTAATCATGAGCAGGATCTAAAAGTATTCTCATGCTACGACTAAAAGCTGTGTATTCTGTGCTACCCTCTGAGTATTTGCTTGGTGAGAGTCATAAAAGCCCTTGGATCCAAAAACGCAGACGGGCCGGATGGAAGACCGCACTTATTCGCACACCTCCTGCCCAGATGGCTGTGCCACCATTGGTCAGCACCAACGTCCACTCACTATTCGCAAAGATCTCTTTATTCTCAACACACGCAGTGATTGCAACACAGGTGTTGTTCTTGTGCAAGAAACATGGCTAAACCAAAACATCGAAGACGCTTTCGTGCGAATAGTAGCGTTTGATTGCTACCGGCAGGATAGTCAGCGAAGTAAAAAAAACCAGAGGCGGTGTGGCTACTTACATCAATATTTCGTGGTGTGGCAAGTCAGAAGTTATATATAACTACTCGGAAAATTATATTGACTGTTTGCCTGTTCGTCGTCACCCTAAATTTTCTCGTCACAAAAACATAATCATTGCCAATGTCTATATATCTCCCTCGTGTACTCGGACCGACATTTCTGCTTTCTTTGATTCCTATATTCCATTGCTAGTTCCATTATTAGATGAAAATCTCCACCTACTTGTTGGTGATTTCAATCATGCAAGCATTTCTCCCTTGATTCTGTTTGGTTTATCTGACCTTTTTCATTCTTCTACCAGAGGCAGTTCTTTGCTGGACAGAGTGATCATAAACCATCCCAGCTTATTTTCTCTCAAACTAATGGCCTCGGTTTCTACTAGAGACCATAGTATTCTTCTTGTTAAACCTAAGGTATCCTCTCGCATTTCTTATCAAGCATTCACACGTTCTACTCAGATAAAATTTCACCTAAGGGACTCTTCACCCAACCGTATCTATCTTCTCAACCGTTCTACTGTGATTGTTCAGTCTTGGTTTGGTTCTTGTCCTTCGTTTTTTAAATCTATCAATCTGTTTACTGATATGATTAAATCTATCTTTAACTTGTGCTGTCCCATGAAAACCTCGTTTGTTTTTAACGGTAGAATCACTTCGCCCTGTTTGAAATCACTGAGAAGGTACAAAGAACTGGCCTACAAATCTCGTCTTGCCTCATTTGTAAGGCAATATTCTGAGTTATTCAGGTCCGATATAACGTACCTCAAAGCAATCTTCGCTGCCCACATTCTGCGAACAAAGAACACCAGGCTCTTATGGCAAGGTATTCACCTTCTCTGTGGGTAGAACAGAAAACATTCTAATACCTCTGTGGATGTCAACAGCCTCAAAGCCGCTTTCATCCACCCGTCAAACGAGAGCCAGATTCTATCATTCCTATGCAATGAATCCAGTTCAGTGCCTTTTGCCAATGATTTAGTCTTTAAGCTTCTTCGATCCTGCAAAGCATTCTCAGCTGCAGGCCCTGATGGTCTTTCTCCGGCACATCTGAAATCTGGAGCTGCTTCCCTAACCAATATGATGACATCGATTGTCAATGAGTCCCTATCTTCCCCTTCGACTCCTCATTCTTGGCGCCCAGTGATCATTATTTCGATCCCCAAATCCACGTTCTCAACTGTTCTTGCCAACCGGTTTCGTTCCATCACGTTGACCTCAGCGGCTTTAAAGGTAACTGGAAAAGCCATCCTGAGTCGGTTGCAGTAAGACACCACAATTCCCCATGACCCCCTTCAGTTTGGATATAAACCAAACAGCTCTACATTGGACGCCGTATCCACTCTAGTGCATTTCATCAGCAAGTCATTCAACCACTCGGTCAAGTCTGTCCGTTGTGTTTTTCTGGACTATTTGTCTGCGTTTGATTTTGTTTCCCGACCATCTCTTCTTTTCAAATTTGAGTCTTTTGGCAATCCAAAACAGCTGCTCTCATGGCTTGCCGAGTAATTCACACAGACGTTCCAGTGCATCAAATTAGGAAGGAAGACATCAAAACCTCTTGTTAATAGTTCTGGTGTTCTTTAAGGTGCTGTTCTATCTCCATATCCTTTTCTTTGTTCTGCATTTTTTTAATACTCTTTCTGTCCCACCTCCTGCGCACATCCAAAAGCATCCTGATGAAGCCTTTTTGTCTTAAACAATTTCATCTCCCTCGGACTTTCATTCTTTTACTGAAAACTTATCTCAAGTGCAACAGTTTTCTGACCAATTTGGTCTTAGTCTTAATATATCTAAGTGCGTAGAGTGTATTTTCAGTCTTTCCCGCTCCTCATTTCCAACAGACTCTGCTATCCTTAACGGTAAACCTGTATCCAGAATGACCTCAGTGTAGTACCTGGGTGTCACCATCGACAGACATCGTCGTTGGTCTACACTTATTTATAACTGTGTGATAAAACTGAGACACCTATCTTTTCAGTTACGCAAACTCAGGCAATTCCGAACCCCACACTCAAATCTGTCATCTTTCGTTCATCAATGCGTTTTACTCATTCTACTTTATTGCTCTTCTGTAGTGTTTCACTGTCTTGTAAAACACGACTTCAAAACAATTCGCCGTGGTTAAGTGATAATCAGTCGTGCATAACTAATCCCAAATGATTTATTAATCACAGATTTAATTGATGGTCACACCAACTCTTGTTTTAAATATGCTCACAAGATTCTAGATGACCTAATTCACCCACTACACCCTGATCTATCCCATCCGTTCACATGCTCCTCATTTCAACATCCATCCTCTCGCATTAACATTTATAATATTTCCCCAGTACCTTACCTGGCTCGAGTACTTACCAAAAAAGGAACAGGTCTCAAAAGAACTACGTCAAAAGCTTGTACATAATACGTATATCACCGACCCTATTTACATTTAGTTTTGATTATTTGGATTTAATTCTGCGTGACGAAAAGTATACATATTTAACTGAAATGAAAGCATAGACGATTACACAAGTTACAAATACAGAACAATACAATAGAAGTGATCGATTTTGGTTAATCCTAGCCAAAGTAGCGAAGACTGTCTGATGATAAATCGTCCCAATTAAAAGGATCTTCTATGAAAAGAATGGACAATCTGAGCGAAATAGGAAATTTGCAAAAAGAGTTCCCTGTGAGCTGAAACATGTCCTCTCGTGTGAATGGATATCAATGAAATTCCTTTCTTCAAACCATCAGGAACCGGATTTTCTGGTAGTTGGTGTTTCCTCTGAGCAGTAAGTATTATTTGCACACGTCTCCTGGAAAATACTACCAGCTCCGACAACACAGATGCATCAACATTCGCAACCGGAGTTAAACTCATTCTGCAATATTGCTATAGCTCTAAATGTTTTCACTTCGGGTCCTTTCAGAAATGAGTTATGGTCCTTTTATAACTGTAACCAACTAGTTGGAATTAACGAATTCGACACGAGACTGTCTGCACACCGACTTGCAATGGCTATATAGGTGGAATCGCTCGA
>UZAN01042077.1:6964-18487 GCA_900618425.1 Echinostoma caproni
GACTTTCATTTTGCTTTTGGGAATCTTTTCATTTGACTAGTGTCCACTGAGATCCGTTAGGTGTTAGGCTTCCTGGATATGGACCCCGGGCTCATCGTAACCTGTGGTTAGACACGCTGAGTGTCTCATAGTGGCACTCGCGTATCTACTCGTTATCCTCCCAACTTTAGTTCATGTGAATTTGCAATCTTCTTTTTGGCTCTGGTAGCAACGTTCCAATCTGTATTCTACGTTTTTTCTCAAATGGACAGTCGTGAGACAGCCCGGAAATAAATCAAAAACTGATACCACAAAATACAAATGCTTACCGTTCCTTATATCTACTTAAAGTGAAGTCCGCGCTTGAGATGTGGATACATTAATAAACCGAGAATGATAAACACCGTTCACAAAAGACCCCCTTAAACACACCGTTTCCTAACAAGCTATAAACGAAACCCGTAGTTCTTGAGCCTCGAACGTGGTAATTATGTCGAATGTTGCAGCGGTAATAAACTGATGATGCAGGGATGTGTATTTTCGTGAACGGTATTTATTATCCTCGGCATGTTTATGCATCCGGTTCTCATGATCCGAGTTTACTTGTGAATGTAAAAAAGTGCATCGTTTGTATTGCTTTTGAGAGTTTTACCCACAGGAGTATCGCATGTTTTACGGAAACACCGATGCTGTACGAGATGTTTTTGACGATACGGCCACATCGCTTAAACCTTCCCCAATCAACATGTGGGGCAGTGTGCGACAGTTACACTTTCTCTTTCCTAACCAAGCTTTTCAACATTTGTTGACTTCAGAATATTCCAATACTTTTTGATCTGACTCACCTACTGCAGCGTGTCAAAGTTTGTGTGTGCAGGTTAAAGGATTACGGGTCGTGGCTAAAGCATTGTGGGCTTCGGCTAAAGCTTGATGGGACAAGATGTAGTACTAGGCTTCTTTCAATGTAAATTCACAATGTGATATATCCTTATGCGGCCCCTATAATGTTCACTCACATTTTTGTCATTTTGTTTTATTCCATTTTTCAGATTGTTCGCATGAATCCCAAGTTGGGTTTGCTTTATTTGGTCGGCCCAACCCCGGGACCGGTGCATTCTTACTGTATGATCCACGATTCATGGCTAGTCAATCGACGACATGCACTGGCCCAGAATCCACCTCCTGTTCCCACTTGGTTCCCATCAGAAGACGCACCCGCCTCGTCAGTTGATTCAAGCTCATCAGACTATTTCGATCAGGACATCTATCATGAAATGCTTCATCGAAGTGACGATGAGACTATATTCTACGAAGGCGATTCGGGCAATTGAAAAAATTCTTTGCTATTGAACGAACCTCTTCTCTTTTTCGAACGTTTGCGTTTGTCTCGTGAGGGGGTGGGTGGGATTACCGAAGGTTTGGGTTCTCGCAGTTACACTCCTGTAGATGATTCTTGATATCCTATTTCGTCGAACTGTATATCTCACAGAAAACAGGCACGACTGTCTTCCGAACGCTATGATCTTTGTTCCACCTCCGTCGACAGCATGAATTAGTACCGGAAGAAATACATTCTATCAGCTCATCTACCACGTTACCTTGTTAGTATTCTGTTCTACTAGTGCCTAATTTAGGTAACTCACAACAAATTCACGTTGAGTAACGCACGCACACACCCACCAAAACTGTTCTCAACTATAAAATCTTGAACATATTCACTGGAGTTTTAGAACAAGTTCAGATTTCCAGTGGTCACCACATACGCACCGGCACATTGATCACTGAAGTATCAATCTCCTCTATGATTGCCTGGATGTTCGACGTTTGCTAATGCCATTGATCGATGGGAGTTCCAACTGAAACAATGTAACGCCGGTTTAGTATAGGATAAACGATTAGTCTGGACTTCTTAACAAAAGCCGGTCCATTTTATCAATAATGCTTCGTTGTCATTCACTACCCCACTCCCATTTGTGGTCTCCGTTCTCTCATGACGGTCACTTCATCGTCCTTATCGTCTCCACATTTGCGGTATTAGTTCATGCAATCTACCAACTCTTCTTGTCGCATCACGTTATTATTCATTGCAAATCGGCTGGTATCAGTCATGCCCGGGATCAATTTGGCCTTATCGCATGGCCAGATGATTGGGTGACTTCATTTTTGAATTCGATAGTCCACGAGTTAATGCTACATAAGGACTTGTTACTATCAAACTCATGCGAATGCTAGCAGCCACTCACGTGACTGTCTGGGGCACAACACACAACTCACAATGGGTGTTAACAATTCCACTGAGTTGGAAACTACATCCAGAGGAGAAGGAAACGTTTTCCCCAGTATGTGTACCATTCCCTGAAGTGATTCACTTCTATCGGCATCTAGAATTGGATAATCGCATTTTCTCGGCAAACGGAGACATGTGGATATTTTATTTAATCTTACTCTTGGATAGACGATTAGAAGTATACATGTTTTTCAACCACACCCCCGCTCGCTCGCTATAGCATGCTTCTACCTTATAACGACTGCACACAGTTCCTTACATCTGTTCTCAATATATAAAAGAATATGAGGTCAGTTTATGTGAATAAACTGGTCACACCAATCAGGATTGCAACGGTGAGAATAGGAAATCTCAGTTTACCCGTGCCTCGTATCTACACTGATGAAATATCAAACCAAGTATTAGCATAGTTGTTATCTTGTATCCAATTACGGGTTAAGGTGGCATGTTCGTTGCGGGCTGATAATTGTTGCGCGGGAATAAATTGATTTGCCTGATCTGGAGGAAGCATACGGCCTTCAACTGTCAAGTGGAGATCTGGATAAGTTCCAACCATTTCTGGATAGCTTGAATGCCAGCGTAGCCACATACGGTATGCGTGTAAAGTGCTACTACAAGATTTAGTTGGTCCAGTACCCAAATTCACTATAACTGGGGAAGTAATAGAGCAAGTGGATGAGTTTTGTTATTTGGGCAGCTACATCTCATCCGGTGTACGCATCACGGATGAAGTGTCGGCACGCACTCAGAAGGCTCGATTGGCATGTGCCAACTGGTTGCATCTGGTGCCGTTGCGACATACGGCTGTGCGTGAACGGTCGAGTGTATACTGTCAGTGGTGCTGATATACGGAGAGGAAACTTGACCATCACGAAAAACAGCATAAAGATGGACTAGCGGTGTTTGAACGCTGTCGTCTACGCCGCATTGCACGAATCTAGTGGGGCAACCGGATGAGCCATGCGGAGGTTGGTCGCAGAGTTTTAGGTAGTCCCGGTAACTCACTGGATTGAGTGGTTCACTTCTACAGATTTCGCTAGTTGGAGCGTGTCACCATTTGGATTTCCACAGCGTGCGATGTTTGCCGAGATAGGTAGCGAGCGGAAAGTGTTGAGAGTGGTCATTACTAATTCCTGGTACGAGGATAGGAAAACCCTAAGCTGGAGACTCATTCATATAGGTCGTTTTCGGCTGCTTGGATGAGAACCTCGGGATCAGCCTAACCGATTGTAAAAGACACTGAGTCATGTGATTGAATGGCGCTCGTGCTCCTTGCAACCTTAGTCTAGTAGAATCTTCTCTTTGATACTCTTCAGAACACTCTACTGTTCCTTCATCTAAATGAGCAGCAACCAAAACTGGCCCACAAAAGTGCATGGTTAATGGTTGTAAAAACTGAAAGTGAAACTAAGTCTGCGGATTGGTTACACTTATAGAATCCTCCATCCAACTGCACTGAGCTCTATCAGGGAGGCGGTGAACCCGTTGTTTTCGGAACGGTCTTTGATGCATGCAACTTGGGTTCCAAGGCATCATTCAATTAGAAGTGACCTGGCCTGACAGGACGGAAAATGTTTGAACAGGTATTTCGTCCGACGCACAAATTCGATTCCTCTAATCTTCGGTCGTTTCCAGCTTCGATCTGTGTGTGTTGCGAAAATGCGGTTTCGTGAACTAATACTTGCATTTTCCTGCTGATCGTAGTACTTGCTGTAACTCGTCTTCCACAATCTGAATCGCAAAGGTGCCGGGTTTTTTTACAGCCGATCAAAATGTCACTGTAGTGTGAAAAACGGTTCATATGAAAAATGATCGACACAGTGAGACGAGGTGGTTTGCACAAAACGAAGAGGTCTCCGAATCCTCGACAATAGGCAAGCACTTGATTTCCGGGCGAGCTACAGGGGAGTAACTCCGAGTTATATTTGCCAGGTAATTCACCGAATAGGAGAGTTCGACCACCAAAGTTCATCATAACTACCACGACCCGGGGGCAACAAACCCCTTAAAAAATTGAAGTTTATTTTGGGAAATTGTCAAGTTGAAAATCTATAAGAGCGAAACGCCGGGGTTGGATCCGCTTTTGTTCAGTGCGCGTCATTCAGCAAACGGTTGCACGATGCTCTCTACCCCTGGTTATTCATCTGCCTTCCGGCGCCCTTTCTGTGTTGGAATAAATCACATCTTGTCGAGCTCGCTACGGGTTGACGAGAGTTATCGCATGGTTGACTTCAAATAAATAAACACGTATCGGTTACTGCACGCTACAGTCAAGGCAACGCTGGTCCCACTTCCTCAGATATTGACGGTTGCTGAAAACACAAAAGGCTGCCACATGAACTACCACCAGAGACAAATTAAGTGCTTGTGGTTTACTCCGAACGGTAATTCAAAATAATTCGAATATCAAAATTCCTCGAATGGCTCCGATCGGAGTTGTTTAGCCGCATGAAGCCAACCCGATGAAAAGCAATTATAGAGTAATTGTAAGAACCGGGTGTTGCGATACCCGACAGAAAACCAGTGATTCGATGGAAATGAACACCTGTACGTTCTCTATTGAAGTAATCAATCGTTTTTGAATTTTCATCAAATTTTGTGAAATTTCAAAAGGGATAAAATGACTTCAGCACATATTTAGTGGTTCATTCTAAGACCCCATTTTGGGGGACCAACCCATAATTTCTGTTGAGATATACTCAGTACTACTGTATTGATTTTCAACTCTGTCCGCTGAGTCATTGAATGTGTTCCAATAACATTGGATTCGAAGTGTAATGAATATATTTAATAACACATTAAAATTCTTGATTTAATAGGACAGGCCTCCACACAAAAAGACAACCACTCATTCTCGTTTGCGAATCATTGGGGTGATCTTTGGTGAACGGGGTGGTTCAACAATCACTAGTGTTATTAGATACTATTCACATTTGTGAGCAGCACGTAAAAGGATGCGTCTGGCAGTTTCTTTCAATGGTACAAAATGGATAAGACCTCTTAGAGCGAATTGTTGTATTCGAAATGATAACTGTGAACTGTTTTATTCATTATCCGGGAATTGCGATGACGTGTTATAATAGAGACATCTTGTTATATGTACGCCAAATTATCCATAACATAACAGCATAACTCCTCAAACCAGCACTGGTCTTCGGGAATTATAACATGTGGTGATCGCGCACCGGGTACGCACGCACCACGGTAAAGGTAACCAATCAGGAAACGGATTTACCGACCAATCCGTGGTAAAATGTGGCACAAATCGGATTGGTTAAATGCAAGAAGGCAACCAAATAAACCATATCCTTGTCAATTGGACATTGAAGAATCGACCAATGATTGTTGGATGCTTGTGATATTTATTTGTATGATTTTCCGAATAGAATTAGCTGTATCCACTGGTAGTCTTGGTTTTACTTGGTTTTGCGCTATTCAGTAGGTTTGCAGACCGAATCCGAGTTCGCGCTATTCGATTCCAACTCCTATTATCATCCCAGTTACTGGGATATCTGCAAAAGTTGAAGTACGCAACGATCACATATCAAGAACCACGGGAGCCACGTAAGCACTGGATTACACTGGCGCTTGCACGACGATATCCCACGCAACCGAGACTCAAGGAAAAGGTCAGAGGAATGGCAACTCATTTATTGAATGAAATCATGGGGTTTAAATAACATGGATAAAACAAGTTCATTGGTCATCTAAGCGTGTAACAATCACGTGCTCGTAGTCCTGGAGTCGTACATCTTCTGTCTGGGCCGCAAGGCTCCCGATTGTTTAGCACAGTAGACCTATGGTTCGTAGTCTAGAAGCTGTAAGACGTAGGCTCTTTGCCTGCGTCACCTGGAGAGTTTGACTGATCACAGTTGTCCGGAAAATAAAACGTGTCAGTCCGTAAGCTATAAGATCACCACAGTAGCCTTCGTGGTTGAGCTAGCTGAATTATTGAATCCCTTCCATCCATTTCATCAATGCAGAAAGGAGAAAAACCTCGCGTGATGTTGACACAGTCAGTGTCTGAGTAATTACGACCAGATTTGCCTTAGCCGTAGCACATGAAAACCATACCTCACCATTTGCCTTGTGGAGATCACACAGCTCCACCGAACAGACAACATCTGTTCGGATCCTGATAAGGCAAAAGACTGAAATCTGCCTCAATTAGTGTTCCATTATTGATATTATTGTTTTTTTTTACCCTAAAATTGAACTTGAAATGACAAGATAATTATTCAAATTATTCTAGGTTTCTCTATCCTACCCTTTCGGCTTACTCCAACAGAGATAGTAACCGTTTCTCTGACTTAGATCTTATTTTTGCTTCGGGCTGTCACAATCTTGTTCATTTACTGATTTCTTTCATGTCTATTTATCCTATGCACGAGTGAGTTTTGCTCTTCACAGCAAATTTGGACTTAAACGTTTATTTTATTCTGTAGAATTGTTGTTTCTGTTTGCGGCCTCGAAACGACGTCCGATACTTTCGAGGTTTGATGTCATCGTGTGGCACTCGATTTTGTATTTTGAACAAGAGTTCGGTGGTGAATACCGCATTCGGCGTTTGTGAATTTTTGGGCACGCGATACGTGATAAGAAAAGTATTGATTTGTTCTCTCAGAGAGCATTCTTCTGTCATCTACTGCAATGCTTGTTTGAGAGCATTCACAAAAAGAACAACCTGTCCATTTGATTGTGGATGATGGTGGTATGGAAGCTAACGTTTCGGAGGAAAAATAACAGTCGTCATGAGGTGAATTGAATACTGTTGTCGAAAACCAAAGTATGAAGAACACCTAATCGGCGAACTACACCTTTTCCAATGAAGTTTGGCCAAAACCCGCAATGACAGCCTTTCTCCATTCCTTTTGATAAAATTCGCAGTGCCTTAGCCTCGATCCATAATCCTTTGGCCAAAACCCGCAATGCTTTAGTTTTGTCAAAATACCGAAATTTGAGTTATCAAGATCACCTCAGGACAATTACGATAACGCTGAAATGATGATCAATCAGTCGAACAAGCAAATTACTAAGCAATTTGGACCAAGTTTCCTTCGTTAAAGACCAGAATGCATATTCCGTTGTGAGCATGGCGAAGAAAATGTTTGGTCAACCAGAAAGTCCACTCGAAGCCACGTATTTGATACAATTCAGTCCCAACTGGCTGACGGTTTAGAACACACCGAAAATATGCCCTTTTTATTTTAACAGAAATTCTCCCCCGTGCCTCACTTTGTCATCCTGTAGTCGTGTTTTCTGGCCAACGGTCTGCATCCAAAACTCCCTCAGTCACAGCGTATTTCTTGGTACATCATTGTGTTGATTCCAGCCTAAGAGATGACACATATCCTGGAGAGACGCGTTGCAGTTTCAGGACAACTGTGATCAATCAAGCTCCACGGATGACGTGAGCAAAGCGCGTGCGTGCCATAGCTTCTGGACTATATACCATAGGTCGATCGTACCAGCCAATCAGAACCCGTGTGTCCCAGACAGAAGCTGAACAACGGCAGAAATACGGGTACGCGACTGGCAGACGCCAGGATGACCAATGAGCTTGTTTTGTACGTATTATTTAATCCTCCTTATCTCTTTCTCTAAACGAACTACTACTCTTGTGGCCTTTTCCTCGCGTCTCGGTTACGTTGGATATTGCATGCAAATGCCAGTGTGGTCCACTGCATACGTCACATCCGTGACTGCTAATCAATCATTCGTGCCTCGTGTTCATTGCGTGCAACTACTACTATTGCTACAATTACTACAATCACCCTTCTATGAGTCATAATTAGTTTAGCATCTCCCTATCAATAGTAGCATAATTATTGCACAGGATCCTTAATAAAAAAAACGGTATACCTTGGTTTTCTTCGAACAGTTTACACATTACTTTGTGCTGTAGCTCACTGGTGACCATCTTCAAAGATCAAAGATTTGTATGTGAATAATTAAAAAGCCCATGCTTTTCACGTCCCATAGGTTCGTTTTGTGGTTAAAAGACAATGATACATATAATTCCTTGTGTAAAATGTCACACGATACGGGCTTTTTCCACTGATACATGCATCTTCACGTATGTTGGAACGTAAGGCGTGCTAGTGATTCATCGGGTCTCAGTTTGAAAGGTTCAATGTTTGGTGCACAGACGACGTGGGGTGAGAGAATGTTCCAGATCGAACACACGATGATCGCGAATGACTGACTACGATCGACCGAACTTGTTTTTTGTCTCCCAAGGACACCATTTCATAATAATTTTTGTCTCACATAAGTGATTATCGATATTTATTTTGCTGAATTGAGATAGCCTTTCTAGCCTATGAACACATGCGCACCAAGAGACCAATCGCTTTTCACTAATTTCCTGCGTGCCCACCATTCTGTTCAATTTTTTCGACAGAGAACATGAAATGTCATGTACACTATTGCTCACTCACTACCAATAACGGCGTTTTCGGTAATCAGCATTCGGAAGCAGCACATAATTGTTTTTCTGGTTACTGTGTGCTCTCCCAGCCAATACCTGCATGCACCATCCGAAGTGGTGGGAGAAAAAAATCTACTGTTTTTGGATTAATAAATTTTCTACTTTTCAATGTTAAGTAGTGTAAGACAGTTTAGAAAATTTATCGTGCTTCTCGGTCGATATGAGAGCCGGCAATAATGAACTGCTACGATTTGTCTAGAACTGACACGACTGATTGATATTTTACCTAGTTTACAACCCCCCCATCTATATCTGCTCTCCAACCACATTTGTCTACAACTATGTATGATACGACGAAATGAAATTGCCACGGTCGACACCTCTATCGGCAAACGGATTTAAGGCTATAACCCAATTGACCAATACAGGTATTGATCAAACTAGTGCAACACCCTGAGTTTCATCACATTTCCTCCCAACGCCTGGTGTTCCGAGCCTGGTTCACGGGGGTCGAACATGGTATTGCTCCACATCAGACGCAACATACCTGATACATTTTCCACTTATGTCTTTACCCCAATTAATGGAATTCCATTAAAATGTGTGATTTCTCAATTTTGACGACGGTTGCTAGTGCATCAGTTGTAGAATAAAAAACCCACAGTAAAAAGAACTAGAATTTATTTATCGAAATGATTTATGGACTTGATACAGATACTGTACTTTCTTCTTGTTCGCTTTCTATTCACCCTTCTTCATTTTTGAGCACTGGAGATAGTCGCTTTAGTATGGAGTCTACCAAGTTGACTGCTTAACAGGATTTGTCCGTTTACTCTGATACTTGCCGCACCCTAACCACTATCGAGGCATCTAACTTATCCCCTTTCTATCACAGGGAAAGGTTTCCGAGTACATTCGAATCCCAAGTTCTGGGTGGTAATTGAATGAATTCGAATTTGATCGGCACTCGCCCGAAAACTGCGTAAATGTGAAAAAAACAATACTTGATGAGGTCTAACCGTTTTCTTCTACCAACCTCAAGAGAGAAGATATAATAACCTTTATCTGTGAAAAATATGACATTCGCCGATGCATTTTGATAGTGACAGTTATTGGAAACCTCTGTTTTCAGTGCATGGCATTTTGCGATATCCAGGTTGGTGTGTGCCGGAGACCAACAACAAGGTGCTCAGTATTTACTTCCCTATCAACTCGTTAGGCTGGATGGACATTTACTTTTTCTGACTGGTAAAACGAAATTCTCCGGAGAGCAAGAAGAAGCACCATGGTCACAGGATGTGTTGAATCAAACTATTTCGTGGTAATCTCATCAGATCACGTTTGATTAAAAGGTGAACACACACGGGAAAGGGAAATCATTATGAAGGCCAAAGATCACTGATATGAACCGGATTGGGCATGGAGGCAGGTAACGGGGTCACTGCACGGGGGGGGGGGAGGGAGGAGGGTGACAGTAACACCAACCGGCGGGGAGCACGAGGTCAACCACGAATTCGGTCTGCTTATATTAGTCGGGCTTGTAACGTCGAATGGCAGTCGCTTAAGCGAACCGTAGTAGACGGCTACCTTTCTGGCGGATCAAGACACGAAAGGCGTCCACAGTTGTGTCACATTCACTGCAGTCCGGTATATGTCGGGCAACTGAATTAGACAAAAGCTTGGGCCAGTTAGGGGCTAAATTCTTTGGTGAATGCCTTGCTATCTTGAATGTATGTATACAACTGATGAGATTACCACGAAATAGTTGAATTCAACACATCCTGTGACCGTGGTGCTTCTTTTTGCTCTCGTGAAAATGTTGGAAGGAACTGGTAGCATGAAAGACTAAATTCAATGGAAAACTACGTCAGCAGATCAGCTTTTGTCCGCCTGCTGAATTGCTCGTTGGACACCAGTGAGATGAACCTATTGCCAAGTGGACGGGCGACGGGCAATTTGAATTTGTTGGTAAAATCGATGCGTGCTCTGCTTTGGTGAGTGTTCAATAACGGCTTCATATCAGGTGACTTCAGCTGCATTTTAAATTGAGCCATCATTTTTCAAACGGTAGCGTGAGGAAAAAGTGGCTCATCCGCCCAGACTATTCCTCCATATTGGTTTTATACAACTTTTCTCCGATGTGATGAAATTCAACCATCGTCTTTCTTCGATCTGGTCGGTTTTCTCCATCTTGGTTTAAGTCAGAGATTGAAAAATCACGTTTAATATGCAATCAATATGGTTTATGTTTCCATCAAAGCAATTACACAAGTCAGGAACTGAGTCACCGAATTTGTATGTCTCTCGTATGAGTTATCTCTCAGCTTCAATTGTGTGCCCAAAACGTTCGAGCCTTTCATCCGGTTTCGGCATGGTGCACTCCCACAAGACGCTTATTCAACGAGCCGCACATCTCCAGGTCAACTTTCGAAGATCAACTTTGATGTTTCTTGGTACATATTTTTAGTTTTTTCAGGAATAGGAATAATAACTGAATAGTTTGTAGCCAGATAAATTATCAATTAATTTAAGCTAGAAAATTTCCATTAATTGGCTTATTTATCGTCCACTGAGTGAAAAGAAATAGTCTATCTGGAATATACATTTTGATCCTAATAAACACTCGCATGAAACAGGAATCATTCGATAGAAAGAAGGAGAATTGTGAGCATGAAGATCCAGAGTGCTAGCAGAAAAAATGCTCCGAAACAAAGCGCTAATGATCCATGAGAGAACTCCTGATTTCATTTAAGTCGGTGTATCCAGAGAAGGCTCCCTCTGCGACGGCTGATAGTTGTTCAGTGCAGACCCATATGAAGATGGGGGA
>UZAN01042077.1:18983-29975 GCA_900618425.1 Echinostoma caproni
CTGATAGTTGTTCAGTGCAGACCCATATGAAGATGGGGGATCAGAAAGTGTCATGTTTGTCTGAAACATGTGCTGCTGTTTATATGGCGGAAACTCAGCCAACCGAGTCAGTAGAAGTCTCGAATGCCGTAGTGAAGACCATTGACGAACGCGAGCCGCAAGTTGAGAGCGCAGCAAATCCAACTATCTCTATCGAGAACACGACGGACAAGCAAAATTTTGCCAGACTGCAAAACAAAACGATAAGCAAGTTAAGAATGTCGGTGAAACGGAAGCCGACTGCACATATGCAAGTGCAAGAAGCAGAATACAAGCACCATGTCGAAGGCCGTGTCAGTGACCCTAGAGCAGCGAAGTTACTCCCAAGATGCCAAAGTTACTGTAGAATACATATTAAGAAGACTCCAACGGACATACTTCAGGAAATAAATGCCGACGGGTGTGCGTATCAAAGTGAACACGATAGGTGGCGCTGGGACCACAGCCGTACGCCGAAGAGTCGTCAGAAATCAACCTACTGGTCGGGTCACCAGGAATTAATCACGAAGGCACAATGAACTGTCAACCAACTACGGACCCGTTCGAAAGCTCAAGAGATAGAACTCATTACCCGCTGCATGCAGAGTTTAGTTTCGCTGAGAGAGGAGTGGTGTGAGATATTACTCACTTGTAGGGAGTAGTTAACATAGTTGGTGATTTCTTTCAATAATCAAAAATATAACAAGACCACCGAGGGCCAAGTGATGTATCTGAAAGAATAACTACAAACTGTCCTATGAATTACCCGGTGTTCCGCCAAGAAGGGCGATTGTGGTATTTTTTGATGAGATGTTTTGTATTATGTATGGCAAATTGGTGATATCCCATTTGAAATACTCAATACTCAAATTGATATACTACTAAAATGGGTTGTTCGACTAGAAGCTTCCAATACCTGTGTATCAAAAGCCCATATGGACAGAACAGCATGCGCACTTTAGGTGTTCCTACATCGTGTTGATACAAACGTCATCTGGTGCAGATTCTATTTTATAATGTACACCTACTACGTACCCAGCAAGTCCTGCCAGGTAGAGTAGTGATCGTGACATAATCTTGGGTGCATACCATCTTTTTACGTATTACATATCCGTAAATGTACCTTAGGGTTTGCATTAAAGAGTTCAGGTCTTTGCGGACGGTGCCCAATAAAAACAAGAATGCAAGGTAAGGTCCACACTAGGCGCCAATGTGCGTAAACTATTTGACCACACTACTCTCTCCACGGGAGTATAAAATGTAGGTAAGGCTTTTTTTTATTACACACCTACGTGTGATGAACAGAAGACGGGGCGAACCCCATAGTCACGAGGACCTGCTGTTCTGTGGTGGAAACCGGTAACCTAAGCCCCTGGACTTGGGGTGACGAACCACATAAGGCCTCGAAGGGTTAGGCATGGTATTGACCCGGACGACAGCAGAGCTGGCTACCACTAAATTCGGGTGGCGGTGGAGGGGCTCGAACCTCAGACCATAGGGTTCAAAGCACGCGGGTGACAGCAATTAAACCACTGCACCACCACCACCCCAGATGAAATGTATGCATTTTGATCGCGCCTCTATACTACAATCTAGCTCCAATGAAATGATCGTTTTCATTTCAAGATTCTATTCGCCGCCACTGAAAAATCTTGAATTTAGCGTTTTTTATTTTGTGACTTCCAGGTCCTTTGATCACTGAGGTCATGAGTGTGGTTGTTGCATGCAAAAGCAAACACAGAAGGGACAGTGATTTGAAGCACTCAAAGGCACCAAATATCCGTGTCCAGAAGAGCGGTTACTTGTGGTTGTGTTATGCACTGATCATGAAATACGAATCAAGAAGTAACAATCACGGACGAGACGTAAGCACTGGATCACACTGGTACTAGTGTGATGGAAGGTGGTACAAAGATAGTGCAGGCTAGCGAACGAATCAAGAATGGGGCCAATCCAACCAGGTGCGCAGACGTAGCGGCTGGAATTACTTCGCAAGACAATGTTGACTACCACTCAAAACCAACGAATCGACAATTACAGCCCGGGGGACAATCCGCATCCAGCCAGAAAGATATCCACCGAATACAACAACGTCGGAGCTTTCGATCAACGTACCTCGCGCTACAATCGGGTCAAACCAATCGGAACGACACGTGGAAGAAGAGGAAACGTACGTGCCAGGTGCGGACCAAAACCAACGGGAATGGATCAACAGAATGAGGCATGAATCATCCCGCTGCGCGGTTGAAAATTGATTGTATATAATCAAACGAATACACAAGTTGTTTTTCAATTGGATCAGTAAACGTTTTTTCATCCTACTCGCCTTCTTGTTACACTAGCACGGCAGTATCCCATGTAACTGAGACGCGAGGAAAAGGCCACAGGAATAGCAGTTCGTTTATTGAAGTTAACCAGACGGATTAAATAATATGTACAAAACAAGTTCTTTGATCATCCAAGCCTCTGCAAATCGCGTGTTAGTATTTCTGGCGTTATTCAACTTCTGCCTGGGTCGCACGGTTTCTGATTGGTTGGTACAATCGACCTATGATTTGTAGTCTAGACGCTGTGACACGTACGCGCATCGTTGACGTCACCCGCGAAGCTTGATTGATCACAGTTGCCTGTAACGCGTCGTTCCGGAGTATGCGTCAGCTCTTAGGCTAGGATCACTACAGGTTGCTTAATTAAACATAATTGTGTAACTGTTTGAGGAGTGCATAAAAAGCCCTAATAAACCATAAATTAAAGTGAAACCTTTCTAACCTCAAATGAATCCTTTGTAATTCCGAGTGAATCCAACCAATCGCATTCTAATGGTAACCCGACAAAGTGATTGGTGCTTCATATCCGTCACACGTCACTGACTGGACCGGATCTGTCATAACCAGATACCGATTGATTTTCTTCATTTGGCACAGATTTGTCTTGATACTAGATTCTTAAATGATCGTCTTTCCATGAGGTTTCTTGTCCATATAGGAATTCTACAAGAAGTGTGAACGAATTCATTTATCGAACAAAAAGCATCATTACTTGAAGCTAAGAGACAATGCATGGAAATGCATACACAAAGATTGGTTGATTGGGACTATAGCAATCATCTTGATTGGTTTTTTCATCATTTCATCATTTTTACTTCCTTTTATTGAGTATACAAAGTTACCATTTTCAGGAAGGGGGAAGCGGCTAATTAAAGGGCTACCATACAACACACAAATGGGAAAAGTAAGGCGATGTTGTTGGGATTCGAAAACTCGTCCTCTGGAGTGATCATTGGTGATATTACCACCGGGCCACCACCGCCCGGTTTTGACCGAACATCTGAGTACGGTTACCGGTGTTGTGATTGGTAGTCCCAGGACAAAACCGTTTTCAGGGAGTAGACCGCCTCCCTGAGCCGTACTTTGTGTTTGAGGTTGTGCAGTCTATTCGAAACTGGGGATCAGTTTGGAACCGTACTAGAGGCATCTTTTTCCTCACCGACCGTCTGTTCAGATTGTTATATATATATATATATATCACAATTGATAACACTAAGGTTGTGGTGCGAGCTAAGAAGAAGGGGGAACAATTAATCCTCAAAGCTCTGCACTCGGTCAATTCGTTCAACCGACAAGTCGAGATAGACAAACATTACGTCACACTCGCAAAACGATTGGTGAACTGATAGCCGTACAAACAGCACACAGGAGTACGGGAAGACGGTAATCCCATTGTCTCATTCATTTCATTTACGTTTGACAGCGAGTCTCCAGTTTAGATCGAAACGTTACAATAAACATCTGACAACTCAGTGTATGGCTCTATTCTCTCTTGATATATATATATATATATATATATAAAGCCCAACGCTAAATTTCCGTTGTGTGGATTTCCGCAAAGTAAACACTGTGACTACAAATAAACTAGTCCCAGTCCTGACTGTGGTAGAATTTTTTGACCAATTGCAAAGCGCAAAAGCGTTCTCAGTTGTTGATCTACGATCGGTATATTCCCAAGTACCAATAAAGAAAACTGACCGAGAGAAAACGGCTTTCACAGTCGGAAATAAACGATATCAGTTCAAATGAATGCCATTCGGACTATCAGGACCATCACTTAAATTGCACCTCCTCATGTTGAAGTTAACCGACGGTGTCCGCAACGTGATGGTTTATGGTGACGATATTGTTGTTTACAGTCAAACACCAACCGAACGCACACTCCACTTGGAAAACGTCCCAAAAAGAATCCAAGAATCTGGCCTTGGGATAAACGGGTCCAAGTCCCAAATTGGGAAGCCGACAGTGACTTTACTTGAGCACAAGGTTGGAAACGGAGAAGCGAGGCCACTTCCTGAGAAGACCTTAATTTAAAGGAGTTTGCACGCCCAACGTCGAGAAGAACATCAAAACGGTTTTTGGGCTGTGTCGCACACTAAATCCGGTTTATCAAACATTTTACGAATATCACCGAGACGTTATATGTCTTGCTCAAGAAAGATTATCGCTTCCGATGGACACCAGAGGCCCAGAAGGCCTTCGATGAACTCCAAAGGATCATGATCGAACAATACCTGACACGGAAGTTACCCGTGATTGGTCAACGCTTCACAGTGGTAATGGATGCCAGTGACATTAGACTTAGAGCCGTACTCAGGTGAGCAGGTGGAGTGGTTGAATACGCAAGCAGGGTCCTTACTCCAAGGAAAAGGAAATATTCCACCACGGAAAAAGAATGTCTTGCAATCGCTTGGGTGGTAGAAAAGTGGCGACCACCCTTCTGGGTCAAACGTTTCATATAGAAACGAACCACAAGCCACTGAGGTGCATTAAAACCGCCAAAGACCCGAGAGGAAGACTAGCCCGATGGGTGATTTGGTTGCAGGATTACGACTTCACGATCAATCATGCTGCAGGTGCCGACAACTGTATGGCGGATATTTTGTCTCGTCAGGAAGAAGCAGATTCCTTCAGTGTCGGTATACTGACAGCGGGACAAGACCCGCATGAATTGGTGAAGGAACAGAGCAAGGATCAAGAACTCCAAAAGGTGATCGAAGCAATCTCACAAGACCCGCAATACGGAAACGTGCAAAATAGTATACACATGAAGTCATGGAAATCCGTATGGGAGCACCTTTATTTGAATGCCACTGATATCTTAATGAAACGACAGCCAGGAAGAAGGTGCTCTGTGGTCGTCATTCTGAACCAGCTGCGTCAAATCCTTATGATATAAAGTCATGAACTGGTACACACTGGATGCACTCGAACCTGCGGTCCGTTCCGACAGCGGGCATGTTGGCCAAATATGTAGGCTGATGTGACAAACCAGGTGCTGGCGGGTGAAAAATGACAAATTTTCAAGTCAGACTCCAGCCCATCACAATGTCCAATTCAGTCAATACCAGTGTCCGAGATCGGCGAGTTATGGTTCATCGACCTCGTCGGTCCATTTCCGATGTCCCCTAGAGAAGACCAATACATCGTTGTAATAACGGAGCACTTCACGCGCTGTATTGAAGCCATAGGAGTCGTGGATAAAAAAGCCGCTACAATAAGCAGAGTNTACTGTGGCGAATCATGGTGTACCGCAAGTCATCCTTACGGATCAAGACCCGTGCTTTGAAAGTGATGAATTTCGCATGTGCTTACAGAAATTAGGCATCAAAAAGATACGCACGACTCCTTATCACCCACAAACCAACGGCCTCACCGAACGAAATAACAGAACAATTAGAGAATGGCTGGCAGCGAAAGGAGGGGATTGGGAATCGGCCCTACCTTCCCTACTTCTGGCTTACCGCTTAACCATGCAGGCCAGTACCAAACATACACCGTTTCAACTGATGTATGGAAGAATTCCAAAGCTGCCAGTGGATCTCAACGTTGCTATTTGGTCACGAAATGATTTATCTCCGCAACAACTTCCACAGATAAGATGTGAAGCCCGGAAAAACCTGAAGGTGCAGGAAGACAATGAGCAAGTCTAGGATACAAACTAGAGGGACGGCCAGTGTGCTTCCGGATGGATCTAAAGTAAAGTAAAAGCAGCATGTTGGGGGATTCCTCAGGGGTCCTGGTCCTGGGAAGTTAATTCCCAGATGGAAAGGTCCATAACGCATAGTTGAAGAGCGCCATCCTGTGTACAAAATTCAAAAGATGAATGTAATCCGTCGTGAACATCGGAACGATCTCACAACATGGCACGAGGGAATGTACAGTTCACGACGTAAACTAACAAAATAAACTGCAGAATTCCATTACACAAGGTCAAGTGTGACGTCGCCCCACGTTGAAAACCGCAGACCAACGTGATCACAGTCCCAGAAACAGTCGCTTACTGCTCAAGGCATGCAGAGATCCTTCCTCACCTACTACTCACAAGTGGGTAGTAACATAGTTGGTGATTACTTTCAACGACCAAAAACTAACAAGACCACTGAGGGCAATTAGCTGGGTCTCAAAGAAGTATTATCGCTTTTTATTTTCATTACCCATCGTGTGGCTAGGAACTGTGATGGTGTATTTCTGAATAGATTTTTGTGTTATGTATATCAAACGGGTCATGTCCCATCTGAAATCCTCAATAAACAAGTATCCTCGACCAGCACCGCCTTCTGGAATTATAGCAGAAGTAGTCTACTTAGACTTCGCTAAAGCGTTTGACAGGGTCAACTACCGTAAACTGCTGCGAAAGCTCAATATCTACGGTGTTCGAGGACTGCTCGTTGACCGTATCGGTTCGAGTTAATGATTCTCTATTGGGACCGACTGAGGCTGTCCATAGAGTTCCACAAGGACCCTTACTTGGTTCGTACCTTTTCCTAGCATTCATAAATGAACTACCAGCTGTCCATTTAGAAAAGGCATTATTATTCGCTGACGACACCAAAACATGGAGAACGGTTTAACCGAATGGGCTAATCCAATCATTCACCGTGTAAACAGTAGCAGAAGAGTTCTGTTTCATCGAAATTCCTAAGAACGTAACTGGTGTATCCAGTATGAGTCAATAAGTATGCAAGTAGTGAATTAAGTAGTAATTCTATTCCCAGTATGTAAATGCAAACGTAGCCGGTTCGTAAGCCGGTGAACAAGCAGTGCGTCAACACGCAGAACGGAAGGCACAGAACTGGTGCAACCGTTACCAATAGGAGTGTGTCACCACGTTGGGCAGTCAACGAACCAATCAATGTGGACAGGTCAATGCTGACCTCTGATTCTCTGAGGCGGATCGACCTTGTAACAAAGGAAATCCGCATGTCGTGCGAACGTGTATATGGGGAGCAGGCTGCAACGGTCGGTCACATGATATGCGGTAAACGTTTCACTCGACTGCAGGCCACAACAGTAACTAGCATGCTTCAAGTTAACTTATTAGTCAAGTTATATATCCTCTACGTATGCCATTCTGGAGATAAATATTTGTTCACTTTATCACTCTAGTTGTGAAGTTGTTGCACTACTCCATTTCAACTTCAAGTGAATCTGGCTCAGAGCTACAGGTTGTTGCCATTGGCATTGTGGATAGAATGCAGTGGTTAATCAGGGAACTGCAGAGAGAGAAAAATACAGTTGCTGTTAACTATATATATATATATATATTTATATATATGAGTTCAATTTTGATCTTCCCGGTCGGGTGTAATGTTAATTCGTTCAATGTATCTTTGTAACATTGTTAAGCATCTTCTCAACTATACCATTCAATAACAGAAATATGAAGACAATTTTATTCGGTATAACCGAATCGGTGTTGTTCAAGTGTGCCTCAGATTGAATGGAATTTTCCAACTAGGCCGTATTGAGGGTCTTGATAGACTGAACCCACTCATGCAAGGATTCCTTCCATCAGTCACGCCTGAGCATGGTGATGACTCTGATTTGTCGAATCCAACTGACGTGATTCACTTCCTTACTCGGTCCACCGGGGTCAATTAGCAACCGGTTCGTTCATTCTCAGTCAGCGGTCAAATCAGTTCATTCCGACTGGACGGGTTTTTTTATCAGTGTTATGTGACGCATGAAGCACCCAGCACCTTGTGGGATTTGTTAGGAGAATGCAATTGGTTGGATTCACTGAAAATTACTACTGTCGTTAGATACTACTCACTTGTGAGTAGTAGATAACACAGTTGGTGATTTCTATCAATGAGCAAGTATATAATAATACCACCGGGGGCCAAGTGATGTGTCGAAAAGAATAACTACCGATTGCCCTATGCATTACACGGTGATGGCATGCTTCTGATGAGATGTTTTGTGTTATGTATGGCAAATTGGTGATATCCCATATGAAATCTTCAATTAAGGATCCTCGACTAGCGCCATGTTCTGGAATCATAACAACTGGTCCCGTCGCCAGGATCAGGATGAAGGTCTCTTGGCCTGAAGCCTTCGAGGATGGAGATGCGCGGACTTTCCTGGAGGAGTTCGAGGACGTCGCGGAGCTGGCGAGAATATGGTCGGACCGGCGTAATTTGACGGCCGTTTTGACGGCCCGGCCCTTGAGAAACAAGGGCCGGGAGCGGGCGGTTTTGGATGGGATGCGAAGAGGCCTGGAGAAGATGCAATGGGCCTCCGCGAACGACGCCCTGACCGTGGGTTTTGACACCCCGGCGGATCTCCAACAGGCGTTGTAGAGCTTCAGGACGGCGCAGCTCGGAGTTGGCGAGCACCCCCTGTAGCATGCCGTGTCCTTGCGCACCTTGTTGAATTGAGCGCTGCCGACTTTGAACGACGCTGTTCGCTCGGAATTATTGCTAGATCGTTTCGTGGAGAGTCTGTTGGACAATATGCGGGATTAGACGCGCACTGTCCAAGCGGGGCGCGCCATGCATGTATTCATTTTTGNCTCATGAAGTCCCGAAAACACAGCCGCCATAGTACGGTACGGAAGCAAATTTGTGATATCTCATCTGAGATCCTCAATAAACAAATATCCTCTAACAGCACCCTCCTCGGGAATTATAACACAATTTCACACGATTTCACTTGAATTTGAAATGTATTTAGCTAAATCAAAACTGCTCCATTCCCATTGTTGTTCTCCAACTCAACCCCTCCCCCCCTCCCCAGTGTGTGAATAATTGCTGTTCTGAAATGCTATCATTCGGTTTGGGGACACGCATGATTCTCCCCCCCCCCCCCCACCACCNACCACCACACACACACGAACTGGTTTTCACATCGTTGCACATTCGTCGAGGACACATTTATAGTGCAAAAGTAGTTCCAAAATGTCTTCATCAAGGCTCATCGCCAATATGTGTGTGTGCACCAGTGTGTGAAACTGTACCGAGGTAAATAACATTCCAGACCTGTTTGGCTAATTGGAGAAGCTATATTATTTCCCCTGTACTTTTCATGGGCTTTCTCGTTGGGTGCTGACCTCGTTGCACAACCGCGTGTTACCTCTTACAATGAAGAGGGTTGCTGTCAACATTCCTTGTGCATTCCTGGTCCACCAGTAACACTAAGAACTGTTGCAGGAACGTGAAAACAAAGTTTTCGCTGGCGATACACCAGCATAGGGCGAGGGCTCAAAAACAGTTGTCGTACGGGCACAGGCACACATACATACACGATTGACGGTAGTTCAACTCAATCTATGGCGGTAGCGATGATCTCCTTACAATGGACATGACTGGGCACCATTGGAATTGCATGTGGAACCGTGTGTGTATACTTTTGCGTACCGCTCTGTTAAAACACACAAAATCGGTATATAGTATGCTCCATGTGTGAGATTAGCAATCTGGTGTGATCACAGTTGATGCCGGAAATCGTGTTATTTTCACATTCAACCGAAGATGTACTACACACTTCCAACGATGCAATGAGCGCAGTTGAAGCCAAGCTACTGACTGCATTCCGGAACCCGATCTGGTCTTGAGCGTTTGACTCCATAGCAATATAAATTGGAACGAATTTAGTGAATTCGATCGGTTGGAACGATACAAGAGCAACTGCTTCCCATAAACACACATGACCGAGCAAAAAGCTGTGGTTAAAAATGCTGATATGAGCAGGGAGATGCAAGATGAAGCAGTCCATGTCGCAGCGGTGGTAATAAGAAAGTATCAGCTAGAGAAAGACATTGCTGCTCAAATCAAGAAAGAATTCGATCGGAAGTTTGGACCCACGTGGCATTGTATTGTGGGTAAACATTTCGGAAGGTAAGTCGTACAAAAAGAGATAGATCACAGATTCCTACCAATGTTGGAAGAGACTTATGATCAATTCACATGACTAGTTAGTGTTATTATTCACCATGACGTCATCCGAGCTTTACTTTCACATAAACTGATCAGAGGATACAGTTAGCGTTTCCCTACTGCACTACTTACGCGGTGGTTCCACCGATTTCCGGTTGCCTGACTCAATCATCTTCGCTACTATTGTGACGATAGCCGAGACTAGGGGAATACTACTGGTGTTAGTTCCTGTTAGCCAATTATGGTAGTTCAGATGAATGCTCGCTTGCTGTGATTCCATCCCCCAGTGAACTCTAAATCATTATATCATAACAGCGATAAACATTTACGATACAAGAGTAAAGAAGCACCATTTATTATTATTATTATTATTATACGATGTGTCCGAAGTTAAAAACCCGGACTGGGTGGTGAATATTCACGAGTGATGAGCTTTAGTGCGAGCGAAACTCGAGGCTAGTGCTTCTCGAATGAGGTCTAAAGTCTAACGAGTGCTCAGACTGAATAATCCACACTATTTACCGGTTAACATATCTCGCGTGTCTTCAATCACATTTTTGCATTTCGGCGTGTAGGTCTATGGCCAATCACACAAATTTGGGTTGATAAAAAGTTGTTCAAAATAAAATTTTCCGATAACTCTCGTCGATAACAGGTACAATAATAACTAATATTATACTACTACTAATAATAATAATGATAATAATAATATTAATGATGATGGTAATAAAATATTACGAAACGAACAATGTTTCGTTATTGATCGC
>UZAN01042077.1:30728-42780 GCA_900618425.1 Echinostoma caproni
GGGAGCGATTGGATCAAAGAGAAAGTTTTTCGCATGAGCAGGGTTGAATTTGTTCGATTTTAAATTAGGCAGGCTAGGTAGAATAATTCTGGTGTTTAACCAAATCGTAGCAGTTTTGTCAGTCCAAAAACAATTTTTAGTCTCTATGCCGTTTTCAATCTAAGAGGTCCCAAGATCTGTTTTAAATAATCCGTTTAGTATCGATTTAGAAAATCTGATACAGCATGAATATGAGTCTCAAAATTAACGGGTTTGCCCAATTGATACTCGGTGATTCAATCAATTGAAGTACAAAACATTCTTGCATCCACAGTCAGTGTTTCTTACCGGTATCACAGGAAATCTTATCCACCCTGTTTATTCAGATTTAAAAAAACGAACTCGAATTCTCAGCGTGACTACTACATAAGCAGTGGTTAAAATGAGATGATAAAATGAGTTTAGAGATACTGAATGATATGACTGAGTGTCGTAGACCGTGGCAGACCTGCATCTTGTCAATTTCTCTGCAACCTTAGTGCAATGAAAGTTCAAATTCTCTCTTTGATCCTACTTTCAACCTTTCCTGTCTTTCTCCTAATGTTCATCCAAATGGGCGGCCAAAAGATAGTAACCGAAACCGGCGCACGAAAGTGTACGTCTAATGGTTGTACAAACTGAACTGAACTGAGGGTGTATGGACGGGTATGTGAGTTTGTGATCGCTTATTGCCATCTGAAACAGTTTCGTCGGGTATAGGTGAAACAGAATCGCAGCTGAAAATTATGTTCAGTAGTGTGTTTTTGTCTCAGTGAATCACCTAGTAGTGAGAAGTGCATCGGTCGGACTGCATAAATGCACGAAATATTCGGTACAGTAAATTGTAGTGTCCTGATTAACGAGCATATTCGATCCGAAAAGGATCGGGAGCGGACACGCCTTACCTATCAGTGAATGAGCTAGTGTATCTGTGTAGCAACGATTTCACTCGAACTGCCTGTTGTATGTAGTGCGACTGAGAATGAATGCCCACAGTTTCCTCACCCAATCAGCTGAACAAAAGCGTTTCGGACAGACCGAAACCAATCGAGCCAACTGTGGCCACCTCACAACAGTGCACGCACGTAAGCATTCCGGTCATATCTGCTGGAATTGGGTCACCGAGCTGTTTAGTCCCCTCAGATAGGTGCGTCTACCAGCGGAGAAAACCCCGGCCAGCTCAACCGCTCTCTCTGCGTTACAGTGGGGACATCACAATTAGCATTACGGCGCGGCCACAAAGCCCTCCGTTGAAAGATTTCAGTTGGAGTGCCATTGGATTTCGCTGGGTATTTGTTCCTCCTGGGCAATACGGAGGGATTGCTGGATGGGGATTGCTATATCCCTTGCTGCGTGGGTAGAAGTCGCCAGAACACAATAGTCCGACAACTGTATCGACCGAGCTCTCGTGATACAGTGATCAGGCAAGATAGCTGTTTGTCTGTCCGCCTTCACTAGGTAAAGCGGTGTGCGGCGGCCTTGTTTGGCTGCAGTAACCGGTGTGTGTGTGTGCACGCACATGACTGGGTTTCTTCGCTCGGTCATCGCAAGGATAATCGCAGAGGGGCAGTTTACCATCCATCATAACCTACCGTTTGTGAAGTAACCATGAGATAATCACCCTCTTTCTCTCGAATTACGCGAACAAGACCAACCTTTGCCGTCAAAGTTGAATAACGGCGTTCACGTGGATATTATCGACGCGCGTCGATTGCCGAACGGTTTATCTTCACAAATGGACGGACCCTCAACGATCACCTAACTAACTTGTATGATGTCTTAGGATCCGATAGAGTATCGGTATTCAAATAACATCAACCCTGGTTGCCGAAATTTGCCAATCTCAGTAGATCAGAAGAATAAAAAAACACTCATCGTGCTCCCCGGTTCGCTTGCAGTGCTCCTTGCCTATCACACCATGCAGATTCATCAAACTTGGCATGATGAGAACATCACTCAGCACTTGATGGGAAACCCGAGCGGATTTTAACTAGGATTATTCTAGTATGATCTTGTCCAGGTTCTACGCATACCCGTATCCGAACAGTAGTGTGTATGAATTGTTCATTATTCCATATTGATTCCCCCTCCAAGTCCAGTTTTCCACAATTGCTCTTGATGTTTCAATTCTAACAACCATTAATCATACACTTTCATGTGCCAGTTTTGGTTGCTGTCTTTTGGCGCCCCATTTGGATCAAAGAGCAGAAGATTGGAATGTTGAAGCAAATTCAAGCGCAAAATGGAGAATCCCTATAGACTGGTGTTAGGAGAATGGTAATTAGATGCACTGTTAGCGACACCCAACCAGATCACTCAGTGTCTGTGACCATCGGTGAACATCATCTCGGGCTCCCCAGCCAAGGAGCCTAACAGGGCCTATGTGACCTAGTCTTCTAGGTAGGGTTTTCATACCCTCATTCCAGGTCTTCTTTCACCACTCTTGACCGTTTTCCAAGTGATATCTGCTTCGGCAAACATCGGTCGCCGTGGCAACCTATTTCGGATCAATACTAATCTCGCGGAGATTAACCAATAATATTGCGTCTTACGGCAATATTCTCTCTGTCCGTCCGTCTGATCCATGGCCAATGACCGGTTGAGCTTTGCTCATTGTGTAATTGATTGGTACAATCTTTTTCTTGCATTGATCGATGTTATGTTGAGTCACATATGAGCATCAGAGTAAAACTTGCAAATTGACTTGTGAATGGTGACTTGTATTCAACGCCATTAAAAACCCATGCTGCTGAAGCCGTGCCTTCTCTCTTGTGTTTTTGGGAATCCTGAGAGATCGATAGCCGACCGTGCGTCCTGTTTCGCTTGGGTAGCTTCCGCTCCTAGAACTATCATTCGTTCACGAACTTCGTTCTAGTTCGCAATTCTTGTGTTCCCATGTGCTATTAGTGTTACTATGCTGTCTTGTGTTCTTTATACGTGTGGTGTTCACCTGTGATATAGTGCTGAGCGGCATATTAGTCGGCAACGGATATAAGCGGTGTAACACACAACACAAACGTTGTTCAGTTTCTCACACGCATTGCGGCACAGTAGCATCGGCTCCATGTGTTGATTGCTCAGTGGTAAAATTCACATTGAGGCAATTATTTCCCGAAATAAATCTGAACACAACACGGCAAGTGAGCACAACTATCCTGTTTCATTCTTTAACCGTTTTGGTGGATCGATCTAATATGCGTCCGTGTGTTTGCACTCCAAAGAGACTGTTGAACAAGAACTTGCTGGATTTACAAAAGGTTCACACTAAAACTGTGCCCATGAGTTCAGTTTAGTTTACCGGATAAAATACCATAGCTTTTTGTGGTAATCAGCATAGTATTGAATATCGGAACCCGTACTGTAATTCTCAGAACGGGATTAGCTCCAACCCGAACTACGGACACCAATGAAATACACGCAGAATTGGTAGCAGCAAACGCTTATGTTTATTGATAGAATTAGAGCATGTTTTATGGAAAGCAGTGGGCCATATCATTGACTGAAGGACCATCGTCAAATCAACTAAATGTTTACGCAGACGCATCACATGTACTAACTCTGACGTAATGTTCGTCCGGTGTACCATTGGTCTAGCTCCCTGAACTTTGATTGGATGACATGAATTTACATCTGGTCGTACTTGGAATGTGATCGCGTATGTCTGGATCAACACTGCGTGACATGGCTGGGTGTCGTAAACAGTGGCGCTCGAGCATCTTGTCAATTTCCTTGCAACATTATTCCACTGAACTTCTCAATTTTCTCTTCGATCCTAATTCTTCTTGTTTTCCTTCTGTTGTTCATCCAAATGAGCAGCCAAAAGACAGCAATCAAAAGTGACGCACGGAAATGCGTGCCTAATGGTTGCTCAAAGTGGACTGAACTAAACACAAAGGTTCTCGATGAACTGAACATAAATGACAGTCATATGGCAACTTTCGATATCGTTTCTCTTTGTTCACTGATGTGCCCGTTGTGGGAACTATACAAATCATCTGTGACAACGATTTAGAGATACAAATCCAGTTGGGCATTCCACTTTCTGTCCCGGAACGTTTTACTAATCCTATGCCCAACGGATATGCACTACAGTTTTGAGGTCAGCGGTTTAGATAAGTCAGTGGCTTGGCTTTATGCAGCCCGTTGGATCCTATCCCAAGGTACAAGGTGCCCAATACACCTCGATGCCCAACTGAACCGGTAACCGTTGCCACAACCGGAAATGTGTGAGTGTGGTTTGTACGCCTCGTCGTGGTTGGTTCGTAATCAGGGTTTTTGGTCAACTCCCCTAGGTGAACTGCCAGTGGTCAACCAACCTGGTTGTAGCGCCGGATGTCGGCTTTTCGTCCTCTCACTTTGGTGAGGAAATACCTCTGCCACAAGAAGGCAGTGAGTAGGACTTCCTCAGCAGAGGCTAATCAAGACGCTTGGTCGCATTTCGCGAGGTGCAAGGGAAGGGTGACCAGCTGGGTCCTATCCCATCTGACATTTGTATGGCTACTCTCGAAAACAAACCATTGTGCTCTACAGGGGATAAGTCGATAACGCATTGGTAATCATCTGAGACTATTTCGAGGTGAGTGCATCAAAAGTCCACCCGGACCGGCCAGTATATGCGTTTTGAGAGTTTTGCTCTAATCCAACAAAAACGAGGTTTCGCGCGTACACTGTTCGACCGAGCTGTGCACTTCGGATAATGTGGAAAATGAGCTCATTCGGCTCACGGAAGCGCTAAAGCTCAATGGTTACCCCGCAAGGTTTATACAAAGGTACAGTGTAAAAGTCGAACCCAAGATCGCGGGGCTGGCAGTACCAAAATGTGACGTTCTAATCCAACAACTCTTCAAGGTAGATGCATGTTTTGAGATGCTTGGCTCGTGTGTACAGCAGGATGCCTCCCGTGAACAGATACACTAGACAACCGCAAATGGAGTGATTCTAGGTGTGGGTTGGAACCGTCGACAGACAGGATGTTCTCCGTGGAGAGGGAGTTGACTGACAATCTGAAAGAGAAGAAATGCAGGCACCATGAACCAAGTGGTCCAGTGAGACATGAACACGATTCACATTCAAACGGAATGGCAAGTTGCCAAGGTCGTAACAACATAGACCAGCTCGTACGAAGATGGCTGGTGGAACCTGTAGCCCACACATATTTGCTGCAATTCCTTTCGTTCGCCTCAAGAAAACCCAGATTTAGAAGCCCTGGGTGAAATCACTGCTCCCTCTGTCCGCCAGAACCCACGGGAATTTCAATATGGGTGAGGAGCCACTTACGTGGAAGAACACAGAGACAGTTGCACATTCGAGTGTCAGAACACATGCCAGCATGGGTCGGACGTGAACAGATTAGATTGAGGGTTACACAAACAATCAGCCCATCAAGCCAGCAGCACAGAATACCTGCGTCGTTAATTGCTCGCTATCTGCTGCAGACTGGCCACCGAGCAGACCGCGGAACTTCTTTTCGGGTTGTTTACACAACCTCGAATGGACGGTTGCTAACGTTTGCAGACGCCATAGCGCAATCAAGCGCCGAAAGCCTCTGCTTTGCCAGCGAAAGGTCTTCATCAGTCCAGCAATGCTCTGGTAAGCGGAAGAGTGAATTGATAACATGTTAGATCATCAATATCGGTGATATAAAACCCATTTGGTATTCTGCAGTGCAAGCACCAGTTGAGATGCAGCCAAATGATTCCGGAATTAAATCGCGCCCGCTTTCGGTGTGTTGTGCTCTACGTGCAACATTCCTATTGTCAGACTCTACTGGTTCGATCTTGTTCAGTTCAATTGCGCAAACGAGAAAAATTCTCAAGAATGCTTCACAAACCAGGAGATATGGATACTGTACTGTTCCCTGTGATTACTTTCGTTCCCCAAAGCTTCCATCCAAGTAGTTTTTTAGCTCCAAGACATCAAACAAGTGAGTCTTCTGAGCGTTGCAAACTTCCCCATTTGTACCAACAAAACAGTCCACCAATCTGTATGTGACAATAAGGCCCACATGAACAGCCTCTTTCAACTTCGACGGTTGAGTTATCGCGTTTGCTGCCCCCAAAACCATCGGCCGGTCCTCTTCGCTCTATTGGGCTACTTTCTAACCTTTGCATAAGTCCACACCAAAAATTAACGCACTTTAGTCGCTTTTCAGTCAATCCGCCTCCGCGGTTTTTGCTCACTTTTTTTAGAAATGTTTTTAGTAGGGTCGTGAAATTTGGTGTGCTTATCTTGTTCTATACTGCTTTAAACCCAGTCAATATATTTAATCCCAGAAAGTGTATATCGTGGGTACGAAATGCTTTAATCAAATTCCAAGTCATGCAACCAAGTCCAAGCCTGAGACGCTATGGATGTTCTGCGTTATGGGTTGTTTACTTTCCACTCGCCATGAGTGTTAAAGTACATTTTGTGGCTTCTAAACGCTCGCCATAAGTCAATAAATAATCGCTAGCGGCCAATCAATTATCATCAGTGGCAAACAAAAGATGGACAATGGCTAGCAAATGATGAAAACACCTGTGGTTCCACTTAAGAAGCAAATTTTGTGACGATTACAATAAAATTTATTTTATTCTTAATTTTATTTATTAAAAAGTGTAGGCATCATTTTAGATGTTCTATCTTGTTGGATTTCATATCGACGGATTAACACTTGTAGCTTTGATTGAATGGGTAGAACCTTTTCGGAAGGACTTCACCTTATTCCTATGTAAAGTTGATAAATGCTGCACATCGACTGTATGCAGGCAGCACGGTCGGTTCATTCTTTGTTTGTTGTGTGCAAGATTCAACTGAATAAAATGGACACGGCTTAAGGGACAAGATTTATTGTTAATCATATTGATTGTTCGCTAGATTTTTATATGAAGTCACAAGATTTTCCATAAAGATGTAGATGAGAAACGCATATTGAGAAGTATTAGGTTGTCCAGTTAGCTCCATTTTGAGTTCCTCTCGGGAACCCACTTATTCATTGATTTATTTATGGTACCGTTGGTGAAGGTAAACACATTTTACGAAGGTGCAAAAACTTATCAAACATATCAAACAAACGTAAAGATGCTTTCTATCAAATCAAATCAATTCATTTATGTGTAGGTAAACTATTTTAGTGCTTCTTGTTGGTTAACATTGACGGAGAGCAATAAAGATGACACCGGTTTCCATTTAGTGCATTTCATCGACTATAGAACCGGAAAAACCATAGAGAATAGACATGGTGAACTGGATAGCTAATCACTTTTATACGCATAGCAATTTCTATACGGATGAAGTTCACACTGGTTAATCTGTGTTTAACAGTGTATTGGTGTAAATGTTTTGATCACTGTGTGCAAACAACTACTGTGCCAAATCCAAAGAACCATCGAAAACAAAACTCTGTTCAAATGTCTCCTTTGAATTAATTATTTCGCAAGATCTCCTTAATCGTATACCCTCCCCGGAACTTTCACATTTTAACTCGTAGTTACTTGTGAGTAGTAATGTGGGATAATTGATAATGATTGATTGAGACTGACCTCATCTTCACGGGCACTCCTCAGCTCTTCCAGTCAGCCAAACACGCGGGAAGCAGTAGACTCGAGTCCCGCTATTATAAGAGTTGATCCGTGGTGCATAGCCAGCGTCCCGTCCGGGTTTTGCACTACGGATCCATCGCATGGAAGGTGTGTGCGTTACCACTCTGTGCCAACCAGCTGAACAGAATTGACAATTCATGCGTGTTCAGCGGTGATTTTCAGAGGCAGTCAGCCAGTCCAATTTGGCCCGAAAGCAACGAAGGGAGACAAAGTTGAATAGCTGTTAACTCCAATCGAAAATCTCTTACCAAGTGAGGTCTTCCACGCAGGTTACCGGCGAACTCGCTATCAACCTACTCGGATGGGTTAGTAATTCCGATTCAACTCACAGTCTGTTGTGAGTAGTGATGTGGGATAATTAATATTGAATTGTTGGAACTGACTATCCTTTAGTCTTCACCTTCATATTTCTCAGCTCTTCCAGTCAACTATACACTCAGAAGCACTAGATTGGAGTTTCGCTCATAAATTTGTTACTTTATTTTATTGCGGTGGGATTACAACTATCTGGTGACTAGGGACAACTAACCAGCCCTTCTCTTTTACTCAAGTAGTCATTCCTGATTCGCCATGGCACTGGACCGAGCGCTTTTCCAATATAACGACAACGAACGAGTCAAAGAATCATTTGTTAATATACCATATGATTTGCGATTAGAAAGAGAGAATCCCATAACAGAAAACGAGAGATTTATCCTGTGCACATACACACATGTGAGTAATCCAAGATCATATCACTTGATTGAACACTTTAGTTCACGGTAAAAAAATAAAGCCATTACCCAAAAGCATTTGAGTTCCTTCTTTCCAGAAACGAATGATCAGGAACACCTGCAATTATGTGATAAATCGCTTTATTTGTTTTGGGGTCAATTTCGCAACCACCACATAGCTAATCTAGTGGGGATATTAGCTGATTCACATTTCTAATGAATGGATCAATTATGATTTGGCACTGTTGGTTCAGTTGATGTAAAACACCCATTAAGGTTGAAAAAATCCAATCTACTGAAACAGGCTTTTGCTATCATCCTCGGGCTCGACAGATACAGCACCGACATGAACGGTGCGTTTGACTTCTGGTGGACGTGAACGCTGTAGCACCCTTCTGCCGAAACGCCATCGAGGCGGTTCCCGTGCCTTTTTAATGGCACGCTCTAGGCGACGTTCATAAGCTAGCTGCGTTTCTACTTTTTGTCGACGTCTGGCGTTCACGCGATTCCGTTCGTCCACTGTTCTTTTGGCTTTCAGTACCAGATGACGTGGGTAGGCATTCAACATCTCACTCAGTTCATCCACTGTCGTCTCCAGTCGACGCAGCATTACCAGTGTGTCCAGTCGAGCTCCACCCTCATTGGTTCCGTACACGGCTGAATAGACTTTTTGAATTTGAATTTGTAAGAGACTGAGCAAATTGGAGATGGTTGGTTTTGCTTCTACTTGTTCTGCTAGTGTGCCCGTCCCCTTGGTCGCGGAACGGTTACCCGATGCGGTATTCTTTGCTGGTGTGGGCGAAGCCGCATTGGTCAACAAGGCAGTGGGATCCAGATTTTCAAACTGATTCATTTCACCGAGGTAGAACACTTTGGCATATCGTTCGAGTAGAACAAAGTCACTTAAAGCATTCCGTGCTGTCGTGATACTGTTTACATTCTCCTGAATTCCACTAATATTCTCTCGTTCACGTGCAATATGGTCGTCTACAGTCTTGCGTTCCACATTGAGCAGAGCATATAGCTTAGCCGCTTTCGCTCGCACACGCTCACAAACTTCTTCCTGTTCCTGTACATTCTCGATCAGGGTTAAGTTATTGCTTTCTAATTCGGATAAAATATCCACCAAATCCTGTGGACTGGTAAAAAAATCAATAAGGGATCCGTCCTCTTCAGCTGGGCCGTTACTTGAACTATCGGTCATTTGAGAGCCCTCGAAATCAATATCAGTTCCACTCTCCCTAGTGCCGATTTCATTTTCTGAAAGGTTTGTCATACTCGAAGGGCCAGTGGTTAGTTTGTCCGAAGTGGCAGTCAAATTGGTGTAGCCAACAGATTCAGCTTTCGATTTCAATAGGGGTTTTAGTTGTGTATGATGTTCTCGAAAGGTTTCAGCCACTTTGTGTAAAAATTCCTTATAGGTACTCAATCGTAAATATTCCTCTTCTAGTTTAACACATTCCGCATTCAAATGAGCCAACCGATAACGAGCTCGTTTGATCTTCTCACTGATCTCATTTCGTTTGCGCGCCTCTCCCTCAGCCAGACGAATGGATTCCGCCGTACGCTGACAGATTGATTTCAAATAACGATCATGCTCCTCGTGTCTACGAAGCAGCTCGTGTTCTTCCCGATTGAGAAATTCATTTTCTGCCTGTAAAATAGTATCCAATCGCTTGACCTCCCCTCGTTTTGTACGCACGGCTAGTTCCAAAAGGCAAACCCGTCTTCTATCCTGCACAAATTGTCTCACACCCTCGTACGCTTTGTTTGGTTTCTGCAACGCATGTGCATCCTTGGCCAGTTTAATCACATCCCGTTCGTCGCTTTTTTTCAAAGACATACGCTCATTCTCCTCGTGGGACATATCATTTTTGCTGTCCGATTCTAGGTCCATTGATTTGGTCTCTTCATTTGTCAGTGCGAACTTTGGATCGTTTATGGTTGCCTCCTCCTCCGGAGCCCGAATGCTTACACTATGACTTCGAGATGTAGTTCGGAGGATTGGCTGGGTAAACTTACACAACTTACTCCCAACTGGTTGTGCAGTTAAACTGTTTGGTTCAAATAGTCTGCCGTACGTGTTCATTTCTTTCACATTTTCTTCGTGAATCAGTTTTCTCAAATTGGCTGCTGCCGTGTGCCGTTGTCGAATCCACATTGGAAGTTTCTCACTGATATCGTGTGCCACACGAAATCGATACAACTCTTCTTCCTTTCGCGCTTGATCACGCTCCTTCAACTCATTGATTCGTTCAAACCGGATAAAACGAAATGGATTTCTGTCTGGTAACGGAGCTTTCAAATGTGCCGGCGGTTCTCGTTTCACTAGGGTGGGCTTGTCATCTCTAATTTTTGGATTGACTAATTCCTCCAAATAACGAACGAAAGGCTTTTGTCGGGGGTAATTAATAACCGTTTGTATATCTTCATCGTTGTCATGCGACTGACCAGGTGAATGACCAAGTTCAGTGCCTGGCAATAGCTCCATGGATTTCGTGGACGAACCAACATGAAAAGCCATTATTAGATCATGATTATTTCATCCACGAACACCTGCAATCACAATCAAAGCGTAAACATCGATTCAAGGTTAGCATTGATCTTCAGTAGATCACGTGATGCGTTGGTTCTCGTACTATTCATTGTCAACAGGTAAAGGAGTGCAAGAAAACTGAAAATATTCAAGGAGGTTGGCGAAAAATGACGCCTAATCCACAGTGCTTCTCGAAACACAACTTTTATTATGATTTTGGAGCATATTTGCCATTTTAAAAATATCAGATTTCATGCTGGAAAAATGGTAGGAAAATAACAACAAGCAGAAAATGAGAACAACACGAATAGCAAACAAGCTCATTTTTGATAACATCTCCCTCTAGTTACTGCAATTTATCGCTTCACAAGTGAACATTTACTTGATACAAAGCTTGAGGAGCATTATAAAGATAGACTGTTGTTGTTTAAGCACCGCTGCCTACGTCGCATTCCACGAATCTGGTGGTTAGGTGCACAGTTTTGGGTAACCGCGGTCGCCCACTGGAGCAAGTGATTGACCTCCATAGATTATGCTGGTTGGGGCGCCCCTTGAACGGCTGCGCTACAATTTCTCGCCGCCTTTGTATTCTGGATTTTATCTGCCCAAATTGCTAAATATGTGTGTTTTAACCATTTATACAAAGGAGTTCATGTTACAAATTAAGGATGTTATTGCGAAAAACCATATTGCCAAGTTTGGAGTGCCAGTTGCCAATCAAGCGCACAAATACTGCAAACGAGGAAAACGCATTCTTGCCGGTTGGCAAACTGCCCTTAATCGTACTATTCCCAGCAAGATGGCCATGCCTACCATCTGTGTTTGGAAAGCTTCCGGACTTATCCTACCTGCTCCAGCGAAAGGAATTTCGCACCTCTTGTATCTTGTATCTTCAGGAATCATGGCTCAATGAGGATGTGGACGATTCCGTGGTGCAATTGTATAATTTCGTCTGCTTCAGACAAGACAGACAACGGTGTAGGAAGAAGTCGGGAGGCGGTGTGATCACTTACATCAATTCCAATTGGTGCGACAAGTCCGAAGTACTTTTTAAGTATTCCCAGAATGGCGTTGATTGCTTGACTATCGTCTGTCACCCCAANCTGACAGCTTGCATCTAATAGCTGGTGACTTTAACCACGCACCCCTGCACCCTTTATTGCGTTTGAAAACCTTAACGACCTGATTATTGAACCGATTAGAGG
>UZAN01042078.1:2743-13392 GCA_900618425.1 Echinostoma caproni
TATCAGGTTTCTGTCCCCAGATATCGCAGTTCTATCTTTCAACCTTCTTTTTCCCGCGGACTGCGAAATTGCGGAACACTCTCTCCCCATCTCCGTGTGTCTCAGCTCTTATAACCTTACCCTATTAAAAGCAGGATTGACAAATTGACTCTCACTTGTATTGTCCCTCACATACCTTCTCCCAATACAGTATGTCATTGATTATGGGGTTTACCTCTTCTGCTGTAAATCACTTTGTATAACAAAAAATATGGCTGTATTATAAACAAGGCGTTCGACTATCTTCTCACTCTACATATGACCTACATTTATTAGAATTCTAACTTAACCTTTGCTCCAACCTTCCAATCTGCCGCGACTAAATCATTCAAATGGGTCGCTAAAAGAGCAACCAAAACCGTCAGGCAAAAGTGAATGATTGTATAAACTGAAACTGTATCTCTTTTCGCTGGTGCCGGGTAAAATGAACTTAGTGACAGACACTGAAGATGCTACTCGGATAAAATTGAATTATTGAATCTGGTCAACCCGATTGACAGCAGTAACACACAGGCATTCCATGCAATGGGTCCACAGTTCAAATCCGAGACGGTACATGAAATATTCACTACTGCTGAGCTCTACTAAAAGCCTAACTGTAGTCTAGGGCTTCCGCAATGTACGGCTAACTGGATGAACTGAGGATTGTGGTTGAAAGGGAAGTCTGATGGGTAGTTAGTCCATATAAATATAACTTATTCCACACTACCAGTCACAGGTAACTGCGAGGTAGATGTGAATTCAAAACTGTCTTGCTACTCATCTGATCAAGATCAGACACTGGATCAATGACCATCCGACATTGATCATCGCCTAGTGAGCTCCATTTCAACAGAGTACAGCAATTAAACTTTGCATGCTATTAACAACTGAAGCAATGAGCTTCTGTTTGAATTTCTTTTGCGCACCGGGAACTGGATCAAGAAATAATCATCCAGAGCCTCAGCGGAGTGATGATACTACATAATTGCCAACCGTGATAAACCCAATCATCTTTGACCCATATCCACTCCACTTTGTGGTGAAATCATCTCCCGGTGGGCAGTAAATTCCACTCCTATTATATCCCACATGAGTGATTGTAATGGCTTGTAAGTGAACCCGTCCCAGAATACACAATCTTCAACGTACACTCAACGTGTTCCAATCGACACCATGANTACATGAGTCAAGAGTAGAGAGAGAGAGAATTAGAGAAACAGACGAGGAGCGAGAAAGAACTGGACTGAGGAATCGAGCCGGGGATAAAATAAGCAGTAGTGAGAGGCAGAAGAACAACAAAATACAAGAAAAAACTACCAGTATTGGGTAAAAAAAGAAAATGATGAAAAAAGATAGTGATCAAGAGAGAGCCATAACGAGAAATTGGGAGACAGACGGCGAAACTGTGTGCATAAAATGAGTCCAGATACGCGTACGACAGGAAGAGGAGGGAGAGGGGCAACCGACCAACAAAGATGAGGATGAACAAAATAGCAACGGGATTAGGCGCATGGTGTGGAGAACGAGGGCGAGGACTCATGGGGAGGATCAATGAATGGGGCAACGGGAGGCGGGCAGAGGTGATGGTGTAGCGCATAACTGAGAATCATGAAAGATCGTAGGTTAAATAAATGAGCTCTAAATCTCCCTACGCCCCGGTTTGTCTTATTTCATCAAATCTACTCTTCTTGATCAAGTAGATCAAAAAACAAAATACGACAATTTGACTGGGCAGTAGTGTGTGGTCAGGATCGAATTGGACGCACAGGCGGGAGTAAAACGAACAAGGTGGCAGTGGTGTCTAGCTCGATCTGATGTGAATCAGTTGGATGCAAGGAACAGAACAATTATGCCTAAATGAGTTCGAGAAATGATAGGATGTGGCGTAAGGATAAAAATCTGGACCTTGTGTCGAGAGGCCACTGTAACCCGCTGAACGAAGTCTCGGGATCTGACGAAGAACGGGGATTAATCCTTCCCCTACCCCCGGAGATGAGAATAAGGACGAAGAAGGATTGGCGCCACTGATTTACCGCTCTAGAGGGTAAACAAAGATTTGAGGTGTGTGTGTGGGGGGGGGGCATTGAATGTATGCGTGTGATGAGGATAGAGCAAAAAAAACTACCGAGATGAGATGGGTGGGATGAAAAGGGATGCGGGGTATGATCAGTTCATTTGTGCAACAGTACTGATGAATGATGTGCGTTGGATGAATTTAAGTATTGCAAAATAGTTTAAGAAAGTGTACAAAAAGGGTGGAGAATGACAACCACAACCGACTTCCCCGTGACAGACGATCCTTCAAGAACGTAGAAACCATACCGAAGAGATGTCTTTTGCGTACGGCTGGTTTGAGGGGGTGAGAGTGAGAGAGATGCTAATCTGCTCATTGTCTGTTTACACAACACACATAACCGGTCATAACTGTGAAACTGCGGTGATTGAGGCAGCCTGGCGCAACTCAGACAGTTTGTTCCAAATGCGAAGAATAGCTCCCCCGCTGTGAATGGAAAGAATAAGAACACATGATAAGAGGTGATAGGTAATTCAACGTTTAATCACCGCGGCAGACAGCATCTTTAGCATGTCGATCCATTCACTACACGTATTACAAACGCTTACATTGAGGCCCTTCAATTAAATATCTACAACTTACGATAACCAATGTGAACAGATGAATATCGAGGGAAATCAATTCAACCGAGTTCCTGATTGCAGAACAGTCGAGTGACAAAATAGGTCGCAACGGCCAACCATCAACACTAGCTATTGAATCTACGGTCACCGATCCGACCGAGGTGATCAGTGTAATGGCCATAGTGAACGTGGGAGCCCCGTCCTAAGGGGATGTATGATCAGACAGACGAGATATCGATCTTTTGAAAGTCAGTCGTCTACCATGGCTTGGATGACCGGGTAGCATGAAGGTCCACAAAACCGAAATGGCCATCAAACTGTACCGTACTCGTACCTCTATTAAATAAATTATTAACGATCTACTTGTTAAAGGCGTGACCAGGTCTGACAAATGTCGCTCAAACTACGATTATTAGTCACAAGTGTAAATTGTAGGTCTAAATGAACAGTGCAAGCGAAGCAATCATAACGTTGATCATCCTATAATTAACGCTACCTAAGCAAATGAATTCCAGAATCGAAGAGTATAACCAAAGAGAGACCCCTCTCCCCCGTTCGCTCACTCAATCACATTTGATCAAACAGACAAACCAAAACACCGAAAGATAATTCATTTTCTGAATGGTCTGTGTTCGAATTGTGTTAACTCGATAGAGGTGAAAACAATAGCAGACAAATCAAAAAGGAACAATACCGCAAGGAAAATGGACAGCGTGAATAGAAATACCTCAAATTTAGGCGCCAAAGATCATCCTTGGTAGCGGTTCGAAGGAAGTCCTCTTCATTGGTGATGCCTTGTGAATTGAGCTGTGGATGAATGAAGAATGTGTAGGCAAAAACAGGGAGAAAGTCATTGATGCGACGTGTAGAACGGGCCGAGAACAGACTGAATTCGAGTGTCAATTTACACACTGTGGTGTTAGTAAGTGATTGGAATTAGTAAATGGTCAACTGTATTTGAAAAAGTAAAACGAGACAGACTGTTGAGAAATGCAATTCTCACTTCGGGTTAGATTAGAGAATTCTTTCAGTTGCCACACAGTCTTACAGAATAGCGCATGTGCACTGTTTAAATATTTGTACAGACGAACAGATTCAAATNGATTCAAATGGTGAGTGCTTGAAGTGCTGCGGAAATGTTGCAATGCCAGCACCCTCATTGTTCACATGAATCACGTGATCACAAGCTGAGTGACCAGTATTCAAACTGGAGCTTCACCACATGAAAACGTGCAGTAGTGGCGAGAGAAAAGCATACAACGTTTATGGCGACCCAATAAACTCTATCGGTAAACCGGTACGGGACTGCGTGACGTATTGCGAATGCGGAATCACTATGACTGTTTCTAACGTTACATAGGCTGAACTCTTGGAAAGCACACGGGAATACGATGGGTGATCGGTGTGCGTGTGCACCACACAATCGACTTACTGAAGGTAAAGGGATCGACAATTCAGCTAGAACGGTTAACTGAACAGTCAACAAATGAAGGCCACGATCTTGTTGGCTCATCACTTTGTTCGCCCCTAATTGCTTCACATCAATAGCATTATACGATGCTTACAAGCTGCTACTTTTCTTGTCCCACACGGGGTTCGGAAACATATGAATCGATTGTCCGGAAAGAGTAAAACATGTGAAATGCCGCACACAAGCAGGCATGTGGAAAATATCATACAGTTTCACTGGTTTATGTACTTTGATAAATGATGTTGGTGGAGGCCCGATGGTAACGTCACTAAATGATCACCCCGGAGAACGTGTGTTCGAATTCCACCACCTTCGCCTGACTTTCCCCACAGGGTCTTGTATGGCAGAACTTGGATTAGCCCCTTCCCCCTTGCTGAAAATTATAGCTTTGTGTTGAATCCATTTCGTTCTCCAAACCGCATATACCTTTCCCCAGTCATCCTTCATTATCTCCTGATTTCTTCCCTTTCCTTATTGGACCTGCTACACCTGCGTTGACCCAGTGGGTCTATTGATCCGGCCGTTTGTTCTCTCGTCAGTGATCCGCGTCATTTTCATCCTCAGTTGTTCGCCTCCATCACTCCACGCTCTTATTCGTGACCCAGTGGGCATCAACCGATCGACAGACACGCACACGCAGAGATACGCCACCACCAATTCATTATTCCCGTCCTTCACGTGATTAGTATTTTAACCTCGTACATTTGATTGGCTGGCTGTCAGCCATCAAACCCTTGTGCACACATGCTTGCCACCTAGGGCACTCTGACCGTTGACTTTGATTGAACTGCGCGCATCCGCGGCCGTTGAGTTGAACGTCTTGATGGCCCTCGAAGGCGCGTTTCGGTATGGTGCCCTAATTGTGAATCTCAGCTATTTTAATGAAGACTCACTATTGTGAATGTTATATTGTTAATAACAGCGATGTCGGTAGAGATAGATATTCCCTGATGTTTCGGGTACCATGGCTAACCCTTCTCATGGCAGGTTTTACAATCAAATGCTTGTGATTGCATTTGATTGTAAAACCTGCCCTGAGAAAGGTTACCTACGGTAACCGAAACATCAGGGAATATATATTTCTACCGACATCGCTGTGTTATTAACACTATAACATTCACAATAAAACAACACATGGCACATCGGTTTTTCGATACACTCCTAACATCATTTGGTCCCGATGTGTTAAAAAGACTCACTACCACCTGATTGGGCCCTGAAAGTGCAAACATGCACTCCCCGAATCGCCTCACGATTCGAGGTATGTAATTATTTTATATCAACCATTCCTTGTCTATAATAGTATCGCATTTCAAGACAATCTAGTCTTTTTTTGACTGCGGGACTTGCCCGACACTTGATCGTTAGGGCGGATTTCCAATGTGATTCGTCAATTGTAAGCGTGAAAGAATCAATTGTGGGCGTGCTAATGCAACAGGGTGCTTAGGGTTTTGCATTTTATGATACATCCAAATGAATTCCTCTTTAATTCTTAGATACTGAGTGCAGTGCAATCCCAGTCCCTTGATCATCTTGAAGATCGATTTTTGGACATTCTAACACCTTGCAGTCATAGATTACAGGCACGACTGGCGTGCTCAATCTGTGGTCTATTGAACGCTGTTAAAGAACCTAATAAAACTGCGGACTCGTATCTGAAAAGACATTCAGGTGAGCCAACATGCCTTGGAACTACAATGACACTGAGGAGCAGTTGAAATACCAGCTAAGATTGTTTGGACCGACAACACAAAGACTCTTCCCACTCGGGGCATGTGACAACTGTTGATGAGTAAGAAAAAGTGTAAACCGATTTTCAAGGCGTACTGATTTGACGGTATAGTCAAATATATTGAATACAACATTACTCCCAAAGACAATTAATGAGATCTGCTTAGTGTCTAGGGTGGGAAACATCCGTTTTTATTCCAAATCATTGTAGTTCTATTCCGAACATCACACGATAATCATTACCGACTATTTACATGAATTCAGATTCGCGTTTAAGCTATGCATTCAACTTGGTGGGTAAAAAATACATTGGATGCGATTAACCAGCAGGTCTGCTAGTCAGACAGATTCTTTTAATTGTAGAGAAAAATGCATCCATCGAAAGTTGGAAGCGGGCACAAAAACTATGGACATAAGAATGGATGGTAGGGGTGGCAGGTGGCATGTGTCAATGCATAGCCACATAAGTCAACCATGCTAGCATACCCTAAAAAGACTCGAAGCGTGGTTTACTTCAGGTGTGAAACGAAACTCAACTGTCTAGTAGGATGGAACAACTGAATAGAAATACTACGCATGGCATCTGTGCGCTCGATTGTTTCCGTCGGGTGATGTATGACCCAGACGGTTGAAACAAACCCATTCCATTCGACAATAGCGTCTTAGGCAAGAAAATCGTTAAGACTAAACTGGGTGACATTTTAATTCCGAGGCACAACGTCATGAAACGTGTTGCTCGACTTAATCAAACAGAAAGGACTCAAATACTCTGACCGCACCATGAGTGCCCATTGGTCCATTCCGTTGTATTCATGTGACCGCGTGAAAAGTATTGCAAAAATGCGATTATCAAAAAAATATGCCCGATCGATAGGCGTCAAGAACACGAATTGAGTCAAGAACACAGCTATGGGATTAGCACCAGAAATTCAGGAGGGGACTTGTTTCATCACCTTGATTGTTATTAACCAGCATCATTAGGATAGAAAGACCGATCGATAATCATCGATCAACAAAGAGAACATTGGCGTCCGCACTTTGTGGACATTTCAAGATCTTCATTAGTCCAGAAGACAGACGAAAAGAACGAAGACGAGTATCGTTTCCATGCTGTTTGCATGTCTGTGTGCGCTTCTTTTACTTGGAGACGGTACTAACTTATTTAAAAGAAACACACACGAGAGAGAGGGACAGAGGAAAAACAGTCTGGTATCAAAGGATAGTTCCTCCATTCAACAATATAAGTATGTCAACTTGGCGAGTAGGCTACACGCCATCATCTTTATCATCACATATGTGTAGTGAGATTTTGCGAACAGGGACGTCAGACATGATGTAGATCCTAGGTTTAGCACAAACCAGTTGTGTAAAGGAGGAGCGGAGGCGGATCTACTACACCTTCTGAGTGGGAGCGAATGAAATTTGGATGGTAGCAACTTCCGAGAGTATCGTATCATCACGTTTGAAACGAGGTGTTATCTACACATCACTTTTTTGTTGGAATCAGATTTCTAACCGCAAGTTGGCAAACACAGGAACTACAGGGGATGATGACGACGACCATTTTTAAGCGTGCATCTTCTCAATTTCTTGGCAAACTCAGTTCACTAAAGTTCTCCACTTTCTCTTCGAGTCTAATTTTCACTTTCTGTCTCTCCCCTTCATCCGAAAGGGGAGCCAAAAGACAACAACCAAAACCGGCGAACGAAAGTGTATGGCTAATGGTTGTACAAACTGAAATGAACTGAATTCAATGAGGAAACAAAACTATTCCACATCTTAGCTTTAGATTTCACTTCAAACATCAAGGCATTCCGACAGATGAAATGGATCTACTCAATGATTAACCATACAACCGAACGTAGGTATTATAATAACCGGACCACATTGTTCTGGACACCTCTTGAAAGCCCCCTTTTTACCTCAATGATTTTCATGGCCTCATAAAAGGAAGTCTTATTATAAATGGCTCTATGTGTTGAGAATGTTTCAATTACTTGAGAAAATGAGAAGTTAATCTTCGGGGCTAAAGGTCGACTCGGAACCCGTTTCATTCCATCGAATTCAGCAAGTTCCAGAGACACGTAAGTTGGTGCATATGGGGTTCGATGGAATGATGGACATCCGGAACACGGGAGCGCCATCCGAACAGCGCAAGATTCGATAGACAGGACAACAATTTCCGATTAACCGTAGCCTCTAAAAACTGTCCTCTCCACACCGATTCGTGAGTTAGATCATAGTGGTAAAAGCTCGAGGCGAGGTGTTCCAATTTAATTTCATAAGCTGGTTTAGACGACCAAGCGAAACAAGTAGCCCGAAACACAGACAGAATCACAGCAGCCATAACCGCCTATTTCTCATTCGTCTCCACTCCGATTAGTCCCGGTATTTAGCTCGAATTAGACAGTGTTCGCTGTGATGATGTTAGCATGCACACACACACTTTGACATCAACGAAGAACAGCAGAACACGGTTACATCACGTGATAATCTGCGGTCCACACCCCCAAGTAAAGCGATAGAAATATCAAATAAATTGTGCAAGTAAGTTTTGAACGTCAGACTGCGAGCATGGAAAGGCTTTTTTCTACATCCCTAGTGATAATGGTCGATGTAGGCTCTCGAAATAAACAGAAACAAAAAAACATTGTGCCAACGATCACGAATGCGGACGGGTAGGGGCTACACAGCTTCCCCATGGTTAAACAGACAAAGATGTGGGATCGAGAATCACATTAGTGTGGTTGCTACCACCTTTTCCTCAGACAGACAGTTCTATTCTGACCGGTTAATAGGATTTTCGTCAGGATATTCAGCACAGTGTGTGTGAACAGTGAACTCGAAACCAGGGTCGTAAGATCGCTCTCACGTCTACGGAAGCTTCGACAGAACGAGTAAAAAGGGAACAAGTGAGTGAGAACATAAATTTCATCAAAAATAACCGAGCATTTCTGAGCGAATTGTCTGAAACACATCCTATACATATATATCTTTATAATATATATGGAGAGTAATTCTTGAGGTTGACGTACTTTTTCCAGATCCGAGTGATTGAGTTTCAGGCTGATGAACCAATCGTGAAGATTTTCACATCCAGTTGATAAATCTGATCGAAGACCCCAGAAAGTGATTGGTAAGTATAAATGATGGAAGAAAATTTGTTAGTCTCAGGCGAGTGCGGATGAGATACGTAGTACGTGGGACATTCGTATATTTACACCTCAAACAAGAATACATCTTTCAGAATCGTATTCCCCATTCCCACATTTGTAGAAAATTGTTGGTTTAAGGATAAAACTATCGAACAGATAGATATTCCCTATTTTTGGTTCTTTGTTTTTCACTCAGATGCCATGTGTACCATGGGCTGAAATGGAAAATATGCTTCGTAAATCTGAAAACTGTTGGAAATGGGGAGATGAAACCTAACGAGTTTACCGAATTCTCAGGAAGAGAATTAACAAAAAGCTTCGCTCACAAAAATCAGATTTTCTCTACTCACGTAATTCAGTCAACCATATCTATCTAGAATCGGAACAGCTTTCACCACAGCAACCCCCATAGACCGGCGAAAACACTAAACACAATCAGTGGTAATGGTCAACGTCACGTGACCCCGGAAATAGTGTGCGAATATTATTATCGACGTCTAACTTTGCCTTATTCTTTTTGCATCACATGGTAGCCCACTAATTGTCCACTTCCTCATTCCTAAACGTTGTTTGATGAAAAGAAGTTGTCATGTGGAATGACAAGTTCATTTACAGCACACTGGTGCCCTAGACTGTAAATAATCGTCTTTCCCAATCGTTTGTGAGGACGGGGCAAAATACGGCTCTGCAGACATACCTCGGAGTTTTGAGGCTTATTTTTGCAACGGGAAAAAAGATAGTTAAAGACTGAAAGAATTTTTATAACTTCCTTGGCTACAGCAATGGGGATCACAGCTGAAAAAGATCCTAGTTTCGGAGTTGTTCATTGTGGACCGAGTGCTTTGGTGAACTACTTGATCCGATCGAATTAGTTCCATAAGATATCCCCGAGCAATAAACTGTGGTCGGTAAATCACAAATCCGAGCTGAGCTGCAACCCAAGGAAGTATTTAGAGTTCTGTGTCATGACCCAGACGACGAAATAAATTAGCAGTATTGGGAATTTCTGGAAAACCCCACGGGCCAATCCGAACTCAATCTATCTTAAACCTTCCCCGCACAGCGCTCACGCCCTGGTCGAACAGCCGTGTCGGCATGTTTTTGATGTGTAGTAAACATCCAGGAAAATTTCTGTCCATGGAGTCGATGGCAGTATAAAAGTCAGTGGCGCTTGCGGTAGTTGAATGATGAGTTTACTGTGGTGTTCTAGGGCTCTTCTAAAGGTGGGGACGGGGGGGGGGACTGGATCTACACAGAGCCCTCTGCAAAATAAACTGATTTTAGTAGACCTGGTGCAGGTACACCTGGTTCACATGAAGTAGTTCAGTGGAATCACTGCAGAACTTGTCAAAGATCTCCATCAAACTCATTTGAGTAGTATATGAATGACTGGACAAAAGTTACAGAAGCATACGACCGGTTTCGCTCGTCAGATGTGCGTATCCGGTAATCTTCTGTGTGGTCATTCTTATACTTGAACTCCCGATGTGAATGATGCAATGCGAACTTCATTTGTAGGTTCGGGAATGGATTTGAAACAACCAGGTCTCGAAGAATCAGTGCGATTATTCTGTGTCAGGTGCTGTGGATTAGACGCGTCTAACCTCAACTGATACGACGCTAGGGCCGAATGA